>JAACJN010000091.1:0-187972 GCA_013368555.1 Collybiopsis confluens | reverse complement strand
AACAGCAGCATAGAAATTTCTCTACTCTTGAGGAATATTTCCCGTATCGTTTAAAAAATGCAGCTGCACGGTCAGTTCAGTCCTTTCTTATGAAAATACATAACCACTGATGACGATGTCTATAGCATTTGGACAGAATTCATTCTCTTTGCTATGGGCCTAAAGCTTTCAGCACCCGAAAGGGCGAAAGCCGAGGACCTCACACGACCAGCTTATTTCGCGCTCGTCCTTCAGAACGATCTGTACTCATGGGAAAGGGAGTACCGTGAGGCTCAAGCTCAAGCTTTAAATGACGAACAGAGTCAGAGCATCGACGTGACCAACATGATGAACGCCATCTGGGTTCTGATGCAGGAACACAACCACCTTGATATCGCAGGAGCTCAGGAACTTTGCCGTATCAAGATCAAGCAGTATACGACAGAATATATTCAAATTGTCGAAAATGTCAAGGGGGATCAATCTCTGTCGGTGGACCTTGTCAAGTATGTCGAGGCTTTGAAATACGACATAGTTGGTCAAGCTGCTTGGTGTATGACTTGTCCGCGGAATCATCCGGATATTTCGTTCACTGAGGAGCAGCTTGAGTGGATGCGGGGGGTTGTGCTGCCAGTTGCAGAGTCTGGTACTCCCAATTCGAAAGCGTTGAAAGTTCGTTCAGCGCTATCTGATTCTACCACTCGGATGCCGATTGTTGCGTCTAATCGGAAGATGTCACTGGCAAAATCACATTCGGGCACTGAACATTAAGCTAGTAAGTACTCGATCCGTGCTTATGTATGTTGTTGAACCGACTGGTTTGTGCTTGTTAAAACAGGTTATCGAAACTCCATACCTGTCTAGCCGCTCTTTCTTCAATCAAGTTCATAGACCGCCCCCCCCCAGCCTAGGAGCTACGAGAGTTGTGGAATGTCAATATAGTACACCATGTTTTAACGAAAAAGAAAGTTACGTAGACTACTTTTAATGAGATTGTTCTGTACAGCTTTAAAAAACAGAGTCAATCCGATACCTCCAAAACCACCAACCTGTGTCGGTTTCCCTCTGACACAGGGGACAGCGTGCCTTTGACCAACGTGGAGTCGAATTCTGGTCGAGCTGCGGACTCATGAAGACTCGTACTTCTAGCAGTCATCTCCAGAATATGCTTGAGGTCAAAAGTCGCAACGGTGCCATTCTTCTGGAGGCAGAAAAGTCCATACGTAATTACCACGAGCGAGAAGCCAAAGACAATTCCGTATATCAGAGCCAGTCTCCACCCGATATACTGATATTCAGTACTATTCGGAGTAACGGCGGCATCTGTAAACGTAGTCGTCATGCGTTCATTGACGAAGGCAAGGGTGACGTTTCCGAAAAGATCCTGTAATCCAGCGGATAGATTTCCTTCGAGCATTGAATTTAGGGAGAAGGAAAAAAAAGTGTTCGTCGAGTTAGTTTGATTCCCGGTTATATTGAACAAAACTGTGTCACTGGTCACGTCAGTTTTGAGGACGAAATTCCGATTGCTAGGAAGCATGTAGGCAGTCCCCATTACAAGCGAAATGAAGGATTCAACGAGGCTGAGGGAAGCAACTGCGATGTTTGTAGTATTAAATGAAAAGGAAAAAGCTCCATTCCACTCTTTGACGCGTGTACTCGACAACTGAGTGTTGTTCGAAAAAGTGGTCTCCGCCTCGTACGTCGCATTCTGATAAATGCATTTGACGCCCTGCGGGGACCATTGCTGTGGATCCAACACAACCCCGTTAAATAAGAGGCTTGCTGTCTCCCTAGTCGAATTAAAATTCTCCATATATACCACGTTTAAGCTCGGTTGAATGGCGAGCCTTTCTCTGATGAGGTATAAGCGAAAGTGGGGGTTGAATTAAAGAATGTGCCAGATGTCGGGCTAAGAGTCAAGAGACTGTCGCTCGTATTGACTTTGCTAGGCCAGATATCTTGTTTGATAGCTGCGTGCAATTCAGGGCAGGGGCGAAATAAGAGAATGTGTAAGAGCAACTTGAGCCACAACCAGCTGGGGGATTCCATCCTGGTGCACTGTTGCTTGATGCCGCTCGCTGAATCAGCTGCTGCCATCGCTGTGATGTTGATATACCCAATTGATCATCGTCCCCGGTGCGAGCAACGTCAATAACTGACTTTCGTCGGGCTGACAAAGTTAAAGTCGATAGTGGGAACTACCAGCGTTTGTGTACGGGGTGGAGACGGCACGACCGTCAGCGTACCGGGACAAAGAGTGAGGTGAGGGCAACCGCTTGCGTGATAGCAGTTAAAAGAGCGAAGGATAATATTGATGCGTGCATTGATGATTTAAGGAGCGTAGAGAGGATGTTCAGCAATCCGGGTGGAGAAGTCATGAAGTTGACGACTCCGATAGGATGGGAACTGAGCTGTATATGATAAAGAGCCTTTGAATAACTCGGGTTAAGATGGTTTTAACCGAAATGAATACTTTTCCACGTACCACCTGTGATAAGCATATTTTGAGTCCCATAAACAACAAAAACGCCACAGCAGCAGGGAACATGTTCTTGAGGACAGTAACCCAAAATTGGCTGGTGTGACTTCCAGGCTCTTGCCCGTCGAAGTGGGCAAACAAGACATGATTCATGCAGGATACAAGGACTGCGAGAAAGAAGAGGGATAGAATCTCCAGGTAGCACTCTTGTATGCTTGAGCGTAAAGATCTATCACCGTCATGCCGCTGCATCTTAACGCTCTTTACGCTCAAGTCACGTCGCTGCATCATGTCTCGTGGGAGACTCGGAAGATCCTCCAAATTTCCCGAGCTAACGGAAATGCCCGTCGGGCTGTAACTAACGGGGCGTTAGCATTTAGAGAGAGAGAATTGGCATCTGGATGGAACTCACAGATGCTCTTTCATAGGCGGATCAGGTACTGGGGAAAAGAGCTGAACGAGGGCGCATTTAAATAATCATTCTGAATTTACATTGCTTTTCGTTTTTGGATACACACTCCAGACCTTAATTTGGGCGTAAGATCCATCAGCATATTTGCCACTTCTGTCCGGCACTCCCAAAACAATGATATGTCATCGAGAACGCTGAGAACTACTGGGATGACCGGCACTAGCCGACCCCGCTATTTTCGGTCCCAACCAACTTTGGTATCTCCAGAGGGTATAACGAATAGTTCACTTGATCGAAGTAAGTCTACAGTCTGGATCCATTAGAAAAAGAGACAGACCAGAAATAATACTTACCGAGAAACCACGACCGAGAAGAGGAAAATCCATCATGACTGGATACATCCGAGATCATGAAATCATTGATACAACCTGAGGGAACTGGCGTGCTGCTCAGAACGTGAAATGGGGCGATCCTATCATTAGCTGAATGTAGAACATTGGACAGTGAGTGTGTCATACGTAAAAGGCCAGAATCAGGAAAAAAAATGTTGGTTACTGTTTCGTATGTTACCCAAAGTGGTCCTGGGACGACTCGCGTGAAGCGAATATGGGACCAGCTGTAATCTTCGCTGATCCTCTTAATCGTGTCAGAAAAGGTTTTTTTGGGTCGTCGAGCGCCGATGAACTCACTATGGAGTTGAAAACAAAGGAAGACGAGGCCATACTCTATCCCGCAAGTTGCCCACGGCATATTCCCATCGGAGTCTACAGATCGGATCCTGATATAAAAGTCAGGCAGATGATCTCTCAGGCCAAAATTGATACAAAGTCGACTGCAGGTGTTAGATATAGACGGTAACATCAGGATGAAGTGACTAGAAAGCACCGTGGAACAATGATGAGAGAAGGAAATGATTTTTGAGCGCTTAAACTAGCGCCGGCGTCGGTCAAACTCCGTTATCTTTGACTTTGTTGTCTTATCGCATTCGTGACGTTTGTCACTGTTACTCCGGACTCCAGAGCTCCACTCCCCGTTTCTCGCGAAACAGATTGTGAGGGATGAGCCGGAGTAGGCAGGAACGTATCACATTTATTATCGTATCTGCCCCAAAGCAGTCTGACGTCTCAAGAGATTGCTCAGATGACGACGGTTTTTCAATAACATCTCAGTGGTCCTTGTACTATTAAAATACGCACTCCAGTACACTGTCCATCGGAAACGTTGTCGCCCCTACCAGCCCTTCAAGCACACAAGAAGTCCAGTTCTTTGCAAGGAACAAAAGCTAACATAGTAGTAACAAAGTTCTGTCACTCGGGCTCTCTTCGCGCCGTATGGTTCCAGTCTAGTATGGCATACTAACAAATCGGTGTACTAATCCTGTACTACATGCCAGGACACGGAAGATCAGTCAGCAAAACTGCAATATCATATCAATTCAGCCTTTCGGACCCACCGCACGCGATTCGGAGTAGGAGGGCGTCCACGCCGCAACTTGATGGAAAACTGAGTAACGTCGGTTTACAGGAATCTCCACCGACAGTGTTATTGTATTTTTTGATTTATGCCTTGCCAACTATTTCCGCGATTCGTTCTGACAAAAATGAAATGCTTTTTGTGGAAGTTCAGTGGACGACGTGATCTTACTCTACCGAGATGCGGTCGGTGTCATCGAATGATTTGGCAAAGCTGCCCATTTACGGGTATGTAGAATGTCGCGATTCTGTCTAAGAACCTCCCGGTTCAATATTAAAACTTGCTGAATTCCTTCCTCCCTTCTCAGTAGATTCACACCATAGTAAGTTAGTATTCAATATATATATAGATTCAGGCAGGTAAGATCATGGCTAAGCCTCCGAATATGCCTTGTTCCTTTTGTAATCTGGTATAGCTGGTATCCGTCGAACGATATAGCCGAATTGAACAGCCCAATGAATCGGAGAACAAAGCAGGTGAAAAATAAGTGGCACTGTTCTGTTGGAAACGCGTGAACGCAATTTCCACCACCTAAGCTTTTTTCGAATCTTCTCAAACCGTGACACCACTTCATCCATTTTCGGCCGTTTTGTAGGCTCTTCTTGGGTCATATCGGCAATGAGCTCCTCTAAAAATTCGACGTTGCGCCTAGGTGAAAATTGCATAGCTGAATCACCCTAGTATGCTGCTCTTTTAGACCTTGACTCGGGAGGTATAATCTGGTGCGATGGACTTACGGAAATAAATCTCTCTCGAATCACGTTTCCTAAACAGTACACATCCACCGGGAAAGGGTCGCAATACTCGTCCTTTTTGAATTCAGGAACCGACTGATCACCGCCGTAACCTGGAGGCAGTCGAGGAGGAATACCAGTACTCAAATCAAACTGTCTCGAGAGATTCCAATCGATGAAATAATATTTGATAGGATAGAGAGTGCGATTGCGGGGCCTGGATGGACCACTCCAGTCCATTCTCTCAGAGCGGAGTATAGAATGAGGAGGTTCCGGATACAGGGGGAACCAATCCATCATTATGTTGGTGTTCTTCGCGTCACTGGGGTGGTCTTAGAAAGATACAGTCAGTGGGAGTGAAAGACGCACTTGTGCGCGATATTTAAGCTGTGAATATACTGAAGGCCCTCGAAAATTTGAGTGCAAAAATCCACGACTTCGCCTACAGTTTCAAAGTCTGGTCGGTCCCATGGAACCAGAAATGGCATTACAACGATGCTGTTTCTCCCTTCTTCGTCAGGTTCTGGAAGGGTCATGACCTCGTGAATTGGCACACAGTGATTTCGTTGATCAGCAGGCAGCGAGGAAAGTAACCGGGCAATTTCGAGTTCGGCGGAAATAGACGAAGGGTCTGCACGCCGAATCATTACAGGATTTCCGTCTGCTTCACGAATCGCGTCCAGGTTGTATTCAAACTGTAGGCGTGAGCAGAATTTTTTACAGAGACACATGATACTCACCAGAGGCTGAACTTGAGCATCTTCACACCCAAATGGCAAATTATTCGTTCCAATCCATGAAGCAACCCACCCGGGACGATAGCGAGGACGAAGAAGATATCCTTTATCCTTCAACCACTCATAGTGGTCTCGCCAGAAGGTCTCAAACCATTGAAGTTCTTCAGATTTCGGTGCGGGTGCATCCACGTCGAGCTGCTCGTCGATAGACATGGGAGTTGGGGTTCAAGACGCGGGCCAATTGTCTCGTACGTAACATGTATAAGTCAATAAAAATGTGGCCTCGTGGGAAGACTCGGACTGCATACCCTTTCCCGTAATTAAACAGTCCCTTGTCTTTCTTGAAGCCTTTCCTTGTTCTAGATTGTTGTCCCCCATGACATTCTGGTGTCACCCAAATACTTAAGGTTTGTCGAGACTACTATAAAAAAAGTCCGTCAAAGAGTCGAGTAACATCCCATCCGCCTTACTTTCATCTCATCCTCACTAGCCTTACTTTATCTCATCCTCTCGAAATGACTCTTCCGGTTGCTGCTGATGTCTTCCAGGTCATATCTGGCGTCTGGGACGCTGGAAGTATGAGTAAATCGCTGCTCAGGAACCTCATCTCATCTGTAGCACCTACCGATTCGCAAAAAATTGCTTTCATTTGTGCGGACTTGGACGAGCAGGCTCGTTTAATAGCCTCAATCCGTGAATTGGTCAGAGAGCAGGGAACAATCGCTCACAAACAAGTGTTCCGCCGTGTCAATACGGTCTACTTGGCGTAAGTGGTTCCGTAGTATAGGGTCGCGAGTGATAATAACTCCTCCTCTACGAATAGTACCAGAGTCGCCTACGAACAACTTGAAGAACGGGTACATCGTAAAAAAGCCGAGAGATTTACCTTTTTCCGGACTGATTTCAGCCAGCTCAGTCACAACATCAAACAACTGCGGGGCACAGTCCTAGAAAATCATAGACTGGTTTTGAGAGCGTCTCAGCAAATATTCGATGAGCTGAGAGATTTTGACATTGTGACGCTGTCGCTTGATAGTGGCTCGACCGCCACATTGAATCCTAGTGCTGAGTCTGAAGGACCGACTGAAACCTATTCCACAGGTTTGGAAGCCATTACTTATTATGCTGTCTGATAATACTCAACTGTACGAGCTTACAGAACCAGCCAGTCCAGATTGCGTTGAACAAACATCGACGGAAATGCAGTTGTTCAAAACAGTGCGTTTTTTTGTTTCTATAGCATTGAATCTTGCGCTGAATGAAACGCAGGTGGTCACTGATTCTAGCGAAAGAGACGAAACTATTCAAGTTTAATCGAACGGCAGCATATCTGGTATTTCAAAACTCTGCTCGTATATCGGAGTCTGCTAAATGCTACCCGTAGCAGGATCTTCGAATGAGTTCCTTCAGCCCCAACTTGGTTTCCCGAGACGAGACAGGGCCAAAGACAAGTTGACTCTTGTTCCCTCAATCTAATTCAATAGTTACTGTACATGGCCCACAAGCCCTTACATATTGTACCTAGCCACTCCTTTACCAGTTTGAATGCGTAAGCATTGGCTAGAAAACGCATGAAAGCCGCTCATTGCTCGAACTTTTTTATTGTTTGTGGCGTGGAAGGCGTTAGCATCAAAGTAAAAGCACGTGGTCGATTTGAGCTGTTTGCAAAGGGCACTTTGACCCTTCCCACACTCGCAGAACTTGCGTAAATATGAATACTACTACGAGCGCAGAAGGATCCGAGAAGAGCCATTAGCATAGAGCGTCACCTTACCGATAGATGGTGTCTTTCCTAACCGCGACTTCTGAACAATACTCCCAGTCAACTAAACAAAGATTTTTCATCGTTTCAGCGGAAAGATGCCAAAGAAACATAGGGCTGTGTATACGCAACATCGTTACGAATGGTCGTGGATATGAATGAATATGGCGTACTAGTGAACGTATTTTAGTACTCGCACCTTTGAGTCCAACTCCGAGGCTTTCGCTTCTACATTCGATCGGACGCGATTGGACTTGCCAGTACTAGCTCTTCCGAGCAAGAGAACAAAAAAACCCACAAAGTTCTGTCGCTCTCAAATAATGCGGTGTCATACAAGAACTACTATATCCGTGCAGTTAACATCCTTTAAGCTCGTTAGGAAGGACCGTCAGTGAGAGGCACCTGGCATCAGCAGTAACCAGGAATCCCTCCTTATTGTCCTACATTTTATTCTAATTAAGAGACTTTTCGTTGGACCTTGAGGCATATATAAGTACCCCAACGCAAACTTTATTTCGGACAAGTACGTTCAATTTTAGACAGGGGGGGGGCGACTTTGTACTTTCAAGCGAACGGCACTCGATGTGATCCCTAAATGGTGGACAGCGGCGACATTTTGCACATCTGAGCGGTCAACAAAGACTTGAACAAAAAGGAACTGCCTCCGCAGCGCCGTGTATTACTGAGCAGAAGTAGGCGGAAATCATGAGACGTTCTTACTGATGTCGAATCTTGCATTCAACTAAAACAAAGAACCAAACGCCTGATTTCAGAGCGGGGTAAACCGAGTTATATTCCAAATGATGGTATTCAAAAACATACAGGCGTACTAGATCAAGCAAGTAAGGTAACCATCTGCTCTCTGCACTAAGGTTCAGCGTATCCCTTGTTCCTTGTGCAATCGGGTATAGCCGGGATTCGTCGCATGATATAACTGAGCTGCTTGAGCCAATGAAAAGGAGAATATAGATGATGAAATATGAGGGGGATCCTCTTGTCAGAGACTCGGGAGCGCAGTTTCCACCAGCTGAGCTTTTTCCGAATCTCCGCAAAGCGGGATACCACTTCACTCATTTTTGGCCGTTTCGTCGGATCGTCTTGCGTCATATCAGTAATAAGCTCCTCCAGAAATTTGACGTTGCGTCGGGGTGGAAACTCGAGACGTGGATCCCCCTGCACAAACTGCTTAGCCTGGTGCATCATCAGAATGACTTCGCACTTACACGGGTGAATTTCTCGCGAATGACATTTCCCAAGCAGTATACGTCCACTGCAAATGGATCGCAAGGCTCGTCCTTTGTGAACTCTGGTACAGACGAGTCGCCGCCGTAGCCTGGGGTTAACCGAGGCGGAATGCCGCTGCTGAGGTCCCACTGTCTGGACAGGTTCCAGTCAATGAAATGGTACTTGACCGGACACAGTGTACGATTCCGAGGGTTTGAGGGCCCACTCCAGTCCATCTTTTGGGAAGTGCGAAGAGAGTGAGGAGGATCCGGATATAAGGGATACCAATCCATCATAATATTGTTGAATTTCACGTCGCTACAATGTGGATAGATTACGAAATTCTCTTAGCAAAGGGGTCAGCCCTTACAAAATGGGAGGACGTACTTGTGGGTCATATTCAGACCGTGGATATATTCGAGGCCCTGGGGAGATCATTAGAGCCCAGCAGATGTTAACAACAAAACAAATTTACCTCGAAGACCTGAGAGCAAAAATCCACAACTTCACCAACGGTTTTGAAATCAGGTTTGCTCCAAGGAATCTGAAACGACATTACAATAACGTGATTCCTTCCGTCCTCGCTCGCTTCGGGAATGGTCAAAATCTCGTAGATAGGATTGCAGTGATTTTGCGGCTCAGGTTGCAAAGATAAAAGCTGTTGAACAATCTCGAGCTCATGCGAAGGCGGAGGATCAGCGCGTCTGAGCATGACTGGTTTTCCGTCTGCGATTCGGATCGCGTCCATAAGATACGCCATCTGTGTACATTTAATGTGCATTTCTTCCATAACTTTTAGCACTCACTGTCGCTCGAAACTGGTTGTCTTCAAATTCAGACGGCCACCCATCTGTTCCCAGCCAAGACGCGACCCATCCAGGACGGTAACGGGGACGGAGAAGATACCCTCGGTCCTTCAGCCAATCGAAATGTCGGTGCCAGAATATCTCGTAATCTTGGAGTTCCTCTTCAATTGGCGGCCCACCCAATGACTCGTCGACGAACATGGTGGTTGCGGTTGGAAAAGCAACAGCATACCGAATGTCATGCCGTACGTAATTGAACAAGGTTCATCAGGACCCACAACTTCCTCGTGGGAAGATTTTGAACGCCGCCCTCCTTGTACTTACAGATGTCTTTCGTTGACGACTTTGTAATATTTCAAGTTCATCTTGTTGTGCAAGCACTTCCAATCCGGCTGCGACCGTTAAATTACCTTCAATGTTCATATAAAAAGAGGTCAAAGAGTTCGATATCAGCATTACCTCCGAGTCTTCCTGGTTCCAATGGCGGCAGCTCTTGCGACTACAGCCACCGCTTTCCAAATCGTCTCCGGTGTCTGCGATACCAATTCTCTTCTCGGAACCAATGACTCATTGCTGAAGGGGAAGGGGCTAATCCCATCGAGCAATGAGCATCTAATTGCTGTCATTTTCGCAAATCTTAAACAAACAGGCGATGTCCTCGAAGTGCTCTCAAAAATGGTCGATGATCGAGGGACGGACGAGCATAAAAACCAATATAATTTCATCTATCTAGAGTACATGAGGCAAGTCCAGCTTAAAAAATCTCAACTTTGGAACTGCGTGATAATACATTCTCAAAGGCAAAGTCAACGATGGAAAGCCCTCGAGGCCAAGCAGGGATCATCAAGCTCGAAAACATGGCTTACTGTTCTCCGATTAGACTTTCTTGACTCAAAAGGAAAGTTGCTGAGGGCGTTGCGTGACGATGTCATTGACAACAGAAATCACGTCGAAGTACGTATCCTTTTCCTTCCTACAAACTCCGGCCTTCCTCAACATCCTATTTACTTTTTAGAAAACCTCAAAGGATATACGCGACACACTCATGAATATTGGACGTGTCTCAATATTCCCTAGTTCCGTCGTCGGTTTAGACACTCCAGCTACTAAAGCGCCAATAGGTCGGTCTCGAACGAGCCAATGGTCGAATCGCTACAGAATCGCTAACTATGTAATCTCACAGTATCGGTGAAGCCGATTAAACCGACTCGGGATAGACCAGCCGAAGTCCAGTTCTTCAAGGTAGTAAGTTCGAAAGCTATCAATCGCTCAAGCGAAAAAGATCCGAGTTCCACAGGCGTGGCAGCCTCTGGTGCCCCGTTACATAGGGTCGATTCCACAGAGTCCTGGTATGCATGCGAGATGCAAGGAGCCGTTCCATTGAAGAAGTGGACAAAAGAGTTATCAGACGTGCTGGCCACGAATTCACCTTTACCTTGTGGCATTTGATACGCCGTGGGCATTCTTTCCCCCCCCAGATTTTAACATTTTATATAATTATGATTCATTCTTAAACATAAATACCTGTGTATTCCAAAAGATGGTATTCAAAGCGTACAGGCGTAGATCAAGCAAGAAAAAAAAAAGAATAACCATCTACTCTCTGTAAGGTTAAGGCTCAGCGGCGTACCCCTTGTTCTTTGTGTAATCGGCTATACCCGGGATTCGTCTAATGATATAACTGAGCTGCTTTATCCAATGAAACGGTGAATATAGACGGTGAAATATGAGGGGTATCCTCTTGTTAGAACTCGAGAGCGCAGTTTCCGCCAGCTGAGCAATTTTCGAATCTCCGCAAAGCGGGACACCACTTCACTCATTCTTGGCCGTTTCGTTTCACAATAATCTTGCGTCATATCAGCAACGAGCTCCTCAAGAAATTCGACATTGAGTCTGGGTGGAAACTCGAGGATTGAATCACCCTGCACAAACTACTCAGCTTCACGCACAATACTAAACTTACATGAGCCTTGAATTTCTCGCGAATGACATTTCCCAAGCAGTACACGTCCACTGCCAATATAATGGATTGCAAAGCTCGTCCTCTTTGAACTCTGGTACCGTCGGGGTAGACTCATGGAAATATTAGACCCTCCTATTTTTTGACATTGCAGTGAATACATATTGGAATCCTCAAAGACCGGACGGTATAATATCTCATACCTTTTCATCTAGCTCGTGAAATTATTCCTAGTACGGTTTCCTTCATCAGTGGAAAAATACGCTATCGAAAACAATCTCCGGCCGGAGTTTGCAAAGGGCCTAGTACTATATCCATGCAGGAACTTTGTTAGGAAGGAGTGCCAGAGGCGCAGTGCGGTACCTGGTAATATCTGTGCATCACCCTGCGCAGCTTTCATTGTTATGACGAGTGGTAGCTACCGTCTGCAGTTAACAATGAGGTGGTGCTACCATCTCCGAGTCAAAAGCTGTCAAAAGCTGCCAGTTCCGTTTCAAATGGTTAGGGGTTGCAGCCGCAGGCTGCTCGCGCAAAGCGCGAAAGGGTAGGGCATAGGGGTTATAGTATATCTTGTAAAGAACCTAGCATACGTTACAATACAATACAATAAAACATATGAGTCCACCAGTAAATTGTTAACAAAGAACCGGTGGTGGTTACAAAGAGTCAGTGGTGGCTACCAGCTAATTGTTAAATTTGCTGCTGGGGATCTGTGCATACAGACAGAGTTTTGCACCCACCACCACAACATGGCGTTGATTCACACTGGCACCCGCAAGAGCCGAGTATCGATATGCACCGTAACTCGGAAGAGTCCCTTCTTATTGTCCTGACTACATATGCATTTCATTCTCTGATTTGGAGACCGTTCATTAGGAAGGCACTAGGCATGCGCCATGCCAACGCAAACCTTATTTCTACCGGACAAAAGGTGACTTTGTACTTTCGGGTGAACGCCACCTCGATGTGATCCCAGGAGGTAAATGCTGGACAGCGTGAGCGGCCAGCAAAGATAAAAGATCCTAAAATTACGAGACGTTCTCACTGGCGACAGCTTGATCCTTGCATTCAACGAAAAAGAGAATAAAATGCCTGATTTTGGAGCGTCGAAAACTGAGGTATATTCCAAAAGATGGTATTCAAAGCATACAGGCGTAGATTAAGCAAGATAATAAACCAACCTGAGATAGGATAACCCGCTGCTCTCTGTACTAAGGCTCAGCGTAGCCCTTGTTCCTTGTGTAATCGGGTATAGCCGAGATTCGTCGAACGATATAACTGAATTGGTTGAGCCAATGAAACGGCGAATATAGACGATGAAATATGAGGGGTATCCTCTTGTTAGAAACTCGAGAGCGCAGTTTCCACCAGCTCAGCGATTTTCGAATCTCCGCAAAGCGGGACACCACTTCACTCATTTTTGGCCGTTTTGCTGGATCATCGTGCGTCATATCAGCAATGAGTTCCTCAAGAAATTCGACATTGCGTCTGGGTGGAAACTCAAGTATTGAATCACCCTGCAAACTACTCAGCTTCACGCACTATCAGAAAGACACTAAACTTACATGAGTAAATTTCTCGCGAATCACATTTCCTAAGCAGAACACGTCCACCGCAAATGGATCGCAAAGTTGATCCTCCTTGAATTCTGGTACAGTCGGGGTACCGCCGTAGCCTGAGGGTAGTTGTGGAGAAATGCCCGCGCTGGGGTCCCACTGCCTCGATAGGTTCCAATCAATGAAGTGGTACTTGACCGGACACAGAGTACGATTCCGTGGCTTTGAGGGACCCTTCCAGTCCATTCTTTGGGAGGTGCGAAGGGAATGAGGAGGATCCGGATACAAGGGATACCAATCCATCATAATATTGTTGAATTTCACGTCGCTACAGATGAATGGGTACACCAAATTCTCTCAGGGCACGAATGAGAGAACGTACTTGTGGGTTATATTCAAGCTGTGGATATACTGAAGGCCCTGAAAGATAACGATATTGGAGGACAGCAAATATCAATAGAAAGATGCATTTACCTCGAAGACCTGAGAGCAAAAATCTACGACTTCACCGACAGTCCTGAAATCAAGCTCCGGTTCCTCCCAAGGAACCTGGAACGACATCACAACGACTTGATTCCTTCCGTCCTCTCTCGCCTCGGGAATGGTCAAAATGTCGTGGACAGGGATACAGTGATTTCGCGGCTCAGGTTGCAAAGATGATAGCTGTTTGAAAATGTCTAGCTCATGCGAAGGGGGAGGGTCCGGCCGTCTGAGCATGACCGGTTTTCCATCCGCAATACGGATTGCGTCAAGAAGAAATTCCATCTAATAGGGAGTCAGCGGGAGCTCCTACATGAATGAGTACTCACTGTCGCTCGAAATTGATTGTCTTCGAATTCGGACGACCACTCATCTGATCCAAGCCAAGACGCGACCCATCCTGGACGGTAACGCGGACGCAGGAGGTAGCCTCGCTCCTTTAGCCATTCGAAATGTTCGTGCCAAAATATTTCGTAGTGCTGGAGTTCCTCGTCAACGGGTGGGCGTCTGGTAGACCCGGCGATGAACATGGACGAAGTAGTCAGAGAAGCAGAGCATGTTGACGTGTACGTAATTCAAAAACAAAAACCCACTCGTGGGAAGATTTCGAATGCCGTCCACCTTGTACTTTTTTTTTTCATTGCGGTGAGTCCCGATGAGAGGATTTCGTTGACGACTTTGTAATATTTCGAGCTCCTTTTGTTCCTTGTGTTGTCCAAGCACTTTAAATCCGGCCGCGACCGTTCAATTGGCCTCGATGTAAATATAAAAACAGGTCAAAGAGTTCAATCTCAGTATCACTTCTTCCAATATCACTTCTTCCAATGGCAGCTCTTGCGACTACAGCGACCGCTTTCCAAATCGTCTCCGGTGTCTGCGATGCCAATTCTCTTATTGGAACCAACGATTCCTTGCTTAAAGGGCTGGTCCCATCGAGTAATGAGCAGCACATTGCTGTCATTTTTGCAACTCTTAACCAGACATGCGACCTCCTGGGAGAGCTTTCTGATTTGGTCCAGGCTCGAGGGACACGCGAGCATCAAAGACAATTCGATGCTGTTTATAACGAGTACATGAGGCAAGTCTGGCTTACTTAAGTGTTTCAGCGTTGCAATTGTGTGGCTGATATTTCGTTCTCGAAGGCAAAATCATCGATTGAACAACCTCGAGGCCGACCATGGATTAACCAGCTCGAAAACATGGTTGACTGTTCTTCGATTAGACTTTCTTAACTCAACGTCCAAGTCGCTGAGGTCGTTGCGCCAAGATGTCACAAAGAACAAAGTTTTGGTCATGGTAAGTAGCCTTTTCTTTCTTCAGTCAGGCGCCTTTTAATGTCCGATTTACTTCTCAGAGGACCTCAAAGGACATACGTGATGCGCTAATGCGTAGACCCGTCTCAATCATCCCCAGTTCTGCCGTCGAATCGGACACTCCAGCTGGAGCTGGACAGTCAAGAGGCCGGTCGAGTTGTCAAATGAGTCGATGGTCAAATCGCTAATTACTCATTCTCACAGCATCAGTGAATCCCATTACGCCCACTACGAATAGTCCAGCTGAAGTACAGCTATTCAAGGTGGTAAGTTCGAAAGCCGGAATATCATTACTGATTCGCCAGCATCTGACTTTTGACGCAGATCACTACAAATCCGAGTCGCTCGAGCGAAAAACATTCAAGTCCCGCCGGATCAAGCATGGGAGCTGGTGCCCCGCTACGTAGAGTTGATTCCACAGAGTCCTGGTTTGCATGTGAGATGCAAGGAGCTGTTCCATTGAAGAAGTGGACACAGGAGTTATCAGATGTGCTGGCCACAAACACAACTTTACCTTGTGGCGTTTGATACGCCGTCGACATTCGTTTCCCACAACTTTCCCTCCTTCCCATTATCATATCCTCCGCAACGTGAATCCCTGTGTCATTCTTACCATTTTACGTACCAATTTATGCCGCTTGAAAAGAGAAGAAACGCTAACGGTACTCATACGCCCGCTGATCAGGCATCTGACGGAATATCTCCTACACCTAGCTCGTGAATAATTCCGACGGTTTCCTGGAAAAAATACGCTATCGAAAACAATCTCCGATCCGATGTGGAGGCTTGCAAAGGGACGCTTTGACCCTTCCCACCCACCAGCGGGCGGTCCTCGCAGTCAGTTGGGAGAAACTTTCTGGGATTCCAAATAAGGACGCAGCCAATGACTTAGATGCCGAGAGCTTCTCTGTTTACCTTAGCTCAAGCTCATCTTCGCCCACCCTTTTACTAGGCGGGATAAGGTTAATCAATATGGACATTGTATCCGTATCGTAGTACTTTCTGCATTCGATCGGACTGGGTACTAGCTCTTTCGAGTAAGAGAACAAAAAACACACAAAGTTCTGTCGCTCTCAAATGACTATAACAACAAGACCTACTAAATCGGTGCACAGTAATTTCATTATGAAGGACCGCCTGTGACTCTAATGTAGCAAAATGCACAGTTTTGTAGTGACGGCAGTAACCAGGAGTCCCCTCCTCGTTGTCCTCGCTATACATTTCATTGGGCCTTGGCTTGAACCTCAAGGCATATAATGTCAACGCAAACCTTATTCGACCACGTAGTACCAGATACGTTTAGGTTCAGTCAGGAGCGACTTTGTACTTCAAGTGAACGGATCCCAAGGGGTAATGCGGTAAATAGCATGGCCGGACGTCCGGACGTCGTATTTGGGACCAAAAAAAACACTGAGCGGAGCTACTGGACCCACATTGTTATGAGACGCGCCCACTGTTGACAACTTAGATCTTGCGTTTTAGCTAGCGTCTTTCAAATCTTCTCTGGTGTCTGCGATACCGATTCTCATCTTGGAGCCTCCATTAAGATCAAAGGGCTGGTCCCAGAAAGTAATGATCAGATATATGCTTTCATTGTTGCAAAATTAGAGGAGACCAACGCAGTCCTGGAGCCGCTTCGTCAGAAAATTATGGCTGGGGGCACAATCGACCATAAAAGAAGATTTCGGGCGGCATACAACGAGTATATGAAGTGAGTCCCCACGGCACCCACCTCTACGTTCTGCCAAGATTGCGCCCCTCACGTTTTCAATGTTTCGCAGATACAGTCAGCTTTCGGACGGTTTTTTGACTCAGTACAATAAACGAGGCCGCCCGCAGAAATGGTTCGCCGTTCTCCATTTAGACTATGATCGTCAAAGAGCGGAGCGTTTGAAACAGCTGCGCGAGAGTGTTCTTATCAATCAAGACGTAGTCATCGTAAGTAAATACTCAATGCTTGTCACTAAGCATCAGTCTCCCTGAGCGGCCAATTGTCTAGAAAACCTCGAAGCAGATACGCGATGAGCTAATGGATATTGGAGTCATAACAATTGTCTCAATGGAGGATAGCGACTCAACAAGCATCCCGGGTGAGGTCCATGAGCCGTCTACAGGTCGGCCTTGTTGTTGAACGCACCTATACCCGAGTGGCTTACCTTAAAATCATAGCTTCAGTAGAGCCCGACATGTCCATTCAAATCATTCCCGCGGAAGTGGCCAAGGAGCTAGTCAAAGTGGTAGTCGGAAAGCGATACTTCCCAGATTCGATATCTGACTTGTGTGAACGCAGATCACCAAAAGCCTGCCAAATGAAGCTGATACCGCAGGATCAAGCATATCCGGTCTCCCGATATGTAGAGTGAATTCCACAGAATCGTGGTGTGGAGGTGAAATGAAGGGGGCAATTCCATTGAAGAATTGGAAAAAACACATATCAAATGTGCTGGCCACAAACTCATCTTCTCACACCTCCGTTTAATACGATATATGACAAGTCCTAGAAGACTTGTGATTCCCTTCTGCTAAACTTTGCGAGCACCGATTGCTTTGTAACTAATCTTTGTCTCGCTGTTCCATTCCTTTACTTCATGTACGAACATATTAATTCATCGTAATTTAACGTCCGCAAACCGTTCGGAGCCAGTAACCCGATTATTCGGAGCGAGTGTCGAAGGGCTCATCTTCCAACAGGATTAGGACTAGGATCATCTTTCTGTAGAGTGAATGATTCTTACATCGAGCCAGCCAGGTGGACCATAGATAAACGTGGTACGTGGCACGCTTCTTCATGGCACGCTACTTCATTGAAATATACCGAGTCAGGACTCGGGATTGGGTAGAAATGACTAAACATATTAACTGACCTTACTGTTTCGTCAAAGACTACAAGACACTGCCAACAGGCCAAGATGAGCATATGTACTCCGCGCGCTAGCTGCAAGTAAACAGCCGCCAGCAACTGTGCAGCGCAATCATTTTTTAATCTACAAAACTACGCACTCCATTCTCACGCCACACACGCGCAAGCGCCGCCGTACTAAGCACTCCCAGGGTTTAAAGTAGAGCAACTCTTCAAAGGACTATGACTCTGAATTTTACTGTAAACTTAAGCTACGCCACGAGTCTTCTTTCTACCCGACTCATCAAACACACGGTAGGCCACGCAAACCAGTCAAAGCCCAACTTTGCATCGTCACGGGAGAAGGGAAAGAAGAGATTTTCATATAATATTTATGAAGCAGAGGCTGCTGCAGAGCAGTGCCACCGCGCGTTGGATATAAATTCATCGTACGGAAACCTCCTCACTCTACCGTGACTCTAAGCCAATTGTTGCAGGTTTTACCCCCGAATCCCCCGCGATTCCGAGCTCATAGAATGTAGACGAGGTTATGTACTTAGAACTCTTGAATGATATGGAGTGACATGAATTTTTTGACTTTTTCATTCTGGGGGGTCAGGCGGAATTTTGGTCGGGCGGTTTTGGTGAGGCGACTCCGATGGTTTCGCCTTTACATTCGATCGGAACCTGCCAGTGCTAGCTCTTCCGAGCAAGAGAACAAAAAAACCACAAAATTCTGTCGCTCTCAAATGCGGTGTTACAAGACCTTCTATATTGGTGCATTAACTTCGTTCGTTAGGAAAGACCGCCGGTGAGAGGTGCAGTACATGTACATACGGAGTTTTGTACTCAGTCCAGCATGCCGTCGACTGACACTGCACCCACAGAGCCGAGTAACGACAGTAACGAGGAGTCCCTTTATTGTCCTCGCTATACATTTCGTTCTCTATTTCAGAGGCCTTTCGTTGGACCTTGAGGCACACGCCAAGGCAAACCTTATTTCGACCAGACAAAATGCGACTTTGTACTTTCAGGTGAACCCCACTCGATGTGATCCCAGGAGGTAAATACTGGACAGCGTGAGCGGCCAGCAAAGACAAAAGATCCTGGAATAACGAGACGTTCTTACCGGCGAAAACTTGAACCTTGCAGCATTCAACAAAAAAAAAAAAAAAAAAAAAAAAAAAAGAAAAACACAAAATGCCTGGTTGTGGAGCGTCGAAAACTGAGGTCTTTTTCAAAAGATGGGATTTAAGGCAACATGGGATTCAAAGCATACAGGCGTAGATTAAGCAAGAAAAATCAACCAACTTGAGATAAGATAACCTGTGCTAAGGCTCAGCGTAGCCCTTGTGTAATCGGGTATAGCCGGGATTCGTCGAATGATATAACTGAGCTGCTTGATCCAATGAAACGGTGAATATAGACGGTGAAATATGAGGGGTATCCTCTTGTTAGAAACTCGAGATCGCAATTTCCACCAGCTGAGCGATTTTCGAATCTCCGCAAAGCGAGATACCACTTCACTCATTCTTGGCCGTTTCGTTGGATCATCTTGTGTCATATCAGCAATGAGCTCCTCAAGAAATTCGACGTTGCGTCTGGGTGGAAACTCAAGTATCGAATCACCCTGCAAAACTACTCAGCTTCGCGCACTATCAGATTGATACTAAACTTACGTGAGTGAATTTCTCGCGAACGACATTTCCCAAGCAGTTTACGTCCACTGCAAATGGATCGCAACGTTGGTCCTCCTTGAACTCTGGTACAGTTGGAGTACCGCCGTACCCTGAGGGTAAGAGAATGAAAAAATCCACAAAGTTCTGTCGCTCTCAAATGAATTACTTTAAGACCTACTATATCCATGCAGGAACTTTGTTAGGAAGGAGTGCCAGAGGCGCAGTGCGGTACCTGGTAATATCTGTGCATCACCCTGGGCAGCTTTCATTGTTATGACGAGTGGTAGCTACCATCTGCAGTTAACAATGAGGTGATGCTACCATCTCCGTGTCAAAAGCTGTCAAAAGCTGCCAGTTCCGTTTCAAATGGTTAGGGTTATGCCAACGCAAACCTTATTTCTACCGGACAAAAGGCTACTTTGTACTTTCAGGTGAACGCCACTCGATGTGATCCCAGGAGGTAAATGCTGGACAGCGTGAGCGGCCAGCAAAGTTAAAAGATCCTGGAATTACGAGACGTTCTCACTGGCGAAAGCTTGATCCTTGTTTTCAACGAAAAAGAGAATAAAACGCCTGATTTATAAAATACTGATTTTGGAGCGTCGAAAACTGCGGTATATTCCAAAATATGGTATTCAAAGCATACAGGCGTAGATTAAGCAAGATAATAAGCCAACTTGAGATAGGATAACCCACTGCTCTCTGTACTAAGGCTCAGCGTAGCCCTTGTTCCTTGTGTAATCGGGTATAGCCGAGATTCGTCGAACGATATAACTGAATTGGTTGAGCCAATGAAACGGCGAATATAGACGATGAAATATGAGGGGTATCCTCTTGTTAGAAACTCGAGAGCGCAGTTTCCACCAGCTCAACGATTTTCGAATCTCCGCAAAGCGGGACACCACTTCACTCATTTTTGGCCGTTTCGCTGGATCATCTTGTGTCATATCAGCAATGAGCTCCTCAAGAAATTCGACATTGCGTCTGGGGGGAAACTCAAGTATCGAATCACCCTGCAAACTACTCAGCTTCACGCACTATCAGAAAGATACTAAACTTACATGAGTAAATTTCTCGCGAATCACATTTCCCAAGCAGTACACGTCCACCGCAAATGGATCACAAAGTTGGTCCTCTTGGAATTCTGGTACAGTCGGGGTACCGCCGTAGCCTGAGGGTAGTTGTGGAGGAATGCCCGCGCCGCTGGGGTCCCATTGCCTCGATAGGTTCCAATCAATGAAGTGGTACTTGACCGGACACAGAGTACGATTCCGTGGCTTTGAGGGACCCTTCCAGTCCATTCTTTGGGAGGTGCGAAGGGAATGAGGAGGATCCGGATACAAGGGATACCAATCCATCATGATATTGTTGAATTTCACGTCGCTACAGGTGAATGGGTACAACAAATTCTCTCAGGGCACGAATGAGAGAACGTACTTGTGGGTTATATTCAAGCTGTGGATATACTGAAGGCCCTGAAAGATAACGATATTAGAGTACAGCAAATGTCAATAGAAAAATGAATTACCTCGAAGACCTGGGAGCAAAAATCTACGACTTCACCGACAGTCCTGAAATCAAGATCCGGTTCCTCCCAAGGAACTTGGAACGACATCACAACGACTTGATTCCTTCCGTCCTTTCTCGCCTCGGGAATGGTCAAAATCTCGTGAATAGGGATACAGTGATTTCGCGGCTCAGGTTGCAAAGATGATAGCTGCTGAGTAATCTCTAGCTCATGCGAAGGAGGAGGGTCCGGCCGTCTGAGCATGACCGGTTTTCCATCCGCAATACGGATTGCGTCGAGAAGAAATGGCATCTATAGGGAGTCAGCGGGAACTCCTACATGAATGAGTACTCACTGTGGCTCGAAATTGATTGTCTTCGAATTCGGACGGCCACTCATCTGATCCAAGCCAAGACGCGACCCATCCTGGACGGTAACGCGGACGCAGGAGGTAGCCTCGGTCCTTAAGCCACTCGAAATGTTCGTGCCAGAATATTTCGTAGTGCTGGAGTTCCTCCTCAACGGGTGGGCGTCTGGTAGACCCGGCAATGAACATGGAGGAGGTGGTCAGAGAAGCAAAGCATGTTAAAATGTACGTAATTGAAAAACAACGTCCATCAGCACAAACCTCGTGGGAAGATTTGGACGCCGACCCTCCTTGTACTTTTTGACATCGCGATGAGTACAGGTGTCACGACTTTGTAATATTCCAAGTGGTTGTCCGAAGCACTTTACATAAATCCGGCTGCGCGTTAACCTCGATATGGATATAAAAGAGGTCAAAGAGTTCAGTACTCAGTTTCCGTATCACTTCTTCCAATGGCAGCTCTTGCGACTACAGCTACCGCCTTTCAAATCGTCTCCGGTGTCTGCGATGCCAATTCTCTTATTGGAACCAACGATTCCTTGCTTAAAGGGCTGGTCCCGTCGAGTAATGAGCAGCACATTGCTGTCATTTTTGCAACTCTTAACCAGACATGCGACGTCCTGGGAGAGCTTTCTGAATTGGTCCAGGCTCGAGGGACACGCGAGCATCAAATGCAATTTGATGCTGTTTATGACGAGTACATGAGGCAAGTCTGGCTTGAGCGTCTCAGTGTTGCAATTGTGTGGCTGATATTTCGTTCTCGAAGGCAAAATCGTCGATTGAACAAGCTCGAGGCCAAGCATGGATTAACCAGCTCGAAAACATGGTTGACTGTTCTTCGATTAGACTTTCTTAACTCAACGTCCAAGTCGCTGAGGTCGTTGCACCAAGATGTCACAAAGAACAAAGTTTTGGCCATTGTAAGTAGCCTTTTCTTTCTTCAGTCAAGCGCCTGTTAATGTCCGATTTACTTCTCAGAGGACCTCAAAGGACATACGTGATGCGCTAATGCGTAGACCCGTCTCAATCATCCCCAGTTCTGCCGTCGAATCGGACACTCCAGCTGGAGCTGGACAGTCAAGAGGCCGGTCGAGTTGTCAAATGAGTCGATGGTCAAATCGCTAATTACTCATTCTCACAGCATCAGTGAATTCCATTACGCCCACCACGAATAGTCCAGCTGAAGTACAGCTATTCAAGGTGGTAAGTTCGAAAGCCGGAATATCATTACTGATTCGCCAGCATCTGACTTTTGACGCAGATCACTACAAATCCGAGTCGCTCGAGCGAAAAACATTCAAGTCCCGCCGGATCAAGCATGGGAGCTGGTGCCCCGCTACGTAGAGTTGATTCCACAGAGTCCTGGTTTGCATGTGAGATGCAAGGAGCTGTTCCATTGAAGAAGTGGACACAGGAGTTATCAGATGTGCTGGCCACAAACACAACTTTACCTTGTGGCGTTTGATACGCCGTCGACATTCGTTTCCCACAACTTTCCCTCCTTCCCATTATCATATCCTCCGCAACGTGAATCCCTGTGTCATTCTTACCATTTTACGTACCAATTTATGCCGCTTGAAAAGAGAAGAAACGCTAACGGTACTCATACGCCCGCTGATCAGGCATCTGACGGAATATCTCCTACACCTAGCTCGTGAATAATTCCGACGGAAAAAATACGCTATCGAAAACAATCTCCGATCCGATGTGGAGGCTTGCAAAGGGACACTTTGACCCTTCCCACCCACCAGCGGGCGGTCCTCGCAGTCAGTTGGGAGAAACTTTCTGGGATTCCAAATATGGACGCAGCCAATGACTTAGATGCCGAGAGCTTCTCTGTTTACCTTAGCTCAAGCTCATCTTCGCCCACCCTTTTACTAGGCGGGATATGGTTAGTCAGGCTTACTTATTGTTGAAGAAGATGAAAGGCCGTGTGTAAACAACGCTGTTACCGCTGTCAAGTACCACGGTTACAATATGGAATATGGACATTGTATCCGTATCGTAGTACTCTCTGCATTCGGACTGGGTACTAGCTCTTTCGAGTAAGAGAACAAAAAACACACAAAGTTCTGTCGCTCTCAAATGACTATAACAACAAGACCTACTAAATCGGTGCACAGTAATTTCATTATGAAGGACCGCCTGTGACTCTAATGTAGCAAAATGCACAGTTTTGTAGTGACGGCAGTAACCAGGAGTCCCCTCCTCGTTGTCCTCGCTATACATTTCATTGGGCCTTGGCTTGGACCTCAAGGCATATGTCAATGCAAACCTTATTCGACCACGTAGTACCAGATACGTTTAGGTTCAGTCAGGAGCGACTTTGTACTTCAAGTGAACGGCACTCGATGTGATCCCAAGGGGTAATGCAGTAAATAGCATGGCCGGACGTCCGGACGTCGTATTTGGGACCAAAAAAAACACTGAGCGGAGCTACTGGACCCACATTGTTATGAGACGCGCCCACTGTTGACAACTTAGATCTTGCGTTTGAAGAAAAAAGAACCAAACGCCTGATCGAGTATCCAATTATATTCCAAAAGATAGTATGCAAAACGTACAGGCGTAGATCAAGCAAGTAATATAGTGAACCTAAGCTTGAGCATAGCTCAAGTTGTTCCTTGTATAATCGGGTATAGCTGGTATCCGTCGGATGATATAGCTGAGTTGTTTGATCCAATGAAAAGGTGAATAAAGAAGGTGAAAAATGAGGGGCACAGTCTTGTCGGAAACGCGGGAACGCAGCTTCCACCAACCGAGTCCTCTTCGAATTTCTGCCAAACGAGTGACGACTTCGCCCATCTTGGGCCGTTTTATCGGATCGTCCTGGGTCATGTCGGCAACGAGCTCCGCCAGAAATTCGACATTGCGTCTCGGAGGAAGACGCAGAGCTGGTTCACCCTGTAGAGACTAATTAGCGCCATGCATTATCAGAATGGCAACCCGACTTACTCGAATGAATTTTTCGCGAATGACGTTTCCTAAGCAGTACACGTCTACGGCGAACGGATCGCAAAATTCATTGTTTCTGAACTCCGGTACAGAGGAGTCACCACCGTATCTCGGAGGTAATCGAGGCGGAATTCCGCTGCTGAGGTCCCATTGCCTCGACAGATCCCAGTCAATGAAGTGGTATTTAACCGGGTACAAAGTGCGACTTCGGGGCTTGGAGGGGCCACTCCAGTCCATTTTTTTGGAAGTGCGGATGGGGTGAGGAGGATCCGGATACAGAGGATACCAATCCATCATGATATTGTCGATTTTCGCATCACTGACATTATTTCAGTAAAAGGATCAGCCCTCCCGAAATGAGAGAACATACTTATGCGAGAAATTATGACTGTGGATATACTCGAGACCCTGAGGATAAGGTAAGATCGTAGGAAACAATTCCTGTAAAAATGTTCACCTCGAAGACTTGAGAGCAAAAATCCACGACTTCCCCGACGGTTTCAAAGTTGGGTCCACCCCAAGGAGCCTGAAAAGACATAACAGCGATTTGATTCCTCCCCTCCTCGTTTGCTTCAGGAATGGTCAAAATTTCGTATATGGGAATGCAGTGATTTCGTGGCTCGGGCGGGAACGAGGAAATAAGTTGAATGATCCTGAGCTCGTGAGAAGGTGAGGGGCTAGGTCGTCTGAGCATGACCGGTTTTCCATCTGTGATTCGGATGGCATCCATAAGGTATTCTACCTGCAGATAATTAATGAAAAATCCTGCTAAGGTGTTGATACTCACTACTCCATTATACTGAGCATCTTCACAGCCGAAAGACCACTGATCTGTTCCGAGCCAAGACGGGACCCACCCAGGACGGTAACGCGGCCGAAGACGATAGCCCTTGTCCTGTAGCCATTCATAATGATCTCGCCAGAAGATCTCGTGGTCTTGGAGTTCCTCGTCCTTTGGCGGACCCAAGCGTTCGTCAAGGCTGGCCATGGCGGGTGCGGTCAAAGAAGCAAAACATACCGAATGTCAACCGTGTCGTGACTGTACGTAATTGGCACCAACGTCCACAAACCTCGTGGGAAGATTTCGAGATCTTTCCCTCCTTGTACTTTTTTTTACATTACAGTGGTGACCGATGTCGACAACTTTGTGATCCTTTGAGCTCTTTTTGTTCTATGTACGGCCGATTCTCGCTTACCACCGATGAATTGCAAAAATCTAGATATAAAAAGAGGTCAAAGAGTCGGATATCACCATCACTTCTAATGGCTCTTACGACTATAGCTAGCGTCTTTCAAATCTTCTCTGGTGTCTGCGATACCGATTCTCATCTTGGAGCCTCCATTAAGATCAAAGGGCTGGTCCCAGAAAGTAATGATCAGATATATGCTTTCATTGTTGCAAAATTAGAGGAGACCAACGCATTCCTGGAGCCGCTTCATCAAAAAATCATGGCTGGGGGCACAATCGACCATAAAAGAAGATTTCGGGCGGCATACAACGAGTATATGAAGTGAGTCCCCACGGCACCCACCTCTACGTTCTGCCAAGATTGCGCCCCTCACGTTTTCAATGTTTCGC
This sequence comes from Collybiopsis confluens, assembly GCA_013368555.1. Classification (NCBI taxonomy): domain Eukaryota; kingdom Fungi; phylum Basidiomycota; class Agaricomycetes; order Agaricales; family Omphalotaceae; genus Collybiopsis; species Collybiopsis confluens. The sequence continues at coordinate 162,128 of JAACJN010000091.1, read as the reverse complement.
AGATACAGTCAGCTTTCGGACGGTTTTTTGACTCAGTGCAATAAACGAGGCCGCCCGCAGAAATGGTTCGCCGTTCTCCATTTAGACTATGATCGTCAAAGAGCGGAGCGTTTGAAACAGCTACGCGAGAGTGTTCTTATCAATCAAGACGTAGTCATCGTAAGTAAATACTCAATGCTTGTCACTAAGCATCAGTCTCCCTGAGCGTCCAATTGTCCAGAAAACCTCGAAGCAGATACGCGATGAGCTAATGGATATCGGAGTCATTACAATTGTCTCAATGGAAGATAGCGACTCAACAAGCATCCCGGGTGAGGTTCATGAGCCGTCTACAGGTCAGTCTTGTTGTTGAACGCACCTATACCCGAGTGCCTTACCTTAAAATCATAGCTTCAGTAGAGCCCGACATGTCCATTCAAATCATTCCCGCGGAAGTGGCCAAGGAGCTAGTCAAAGTGGTAAGCTTCCTAGTCGGAAAGCGATACTTCCCAGATTCGATATCTGACTTGTGTGAACGCAGATCACCGAAAGCCTGCCAAATGAAGATGATATCGCAGGATCAAGCATATCCGGTCTCCCGATATGTAGAGTGAATTCCACAGAATCGTGGTGTGGAGGTGAAATGAAGGGGGCAATTCCATTGAAGAATTGGAAAAAACACATATCAAATGTGCTGGCCACAAACTCATCTTCTCACACCTACGATATATGACAAGTCCTAGAAGACTTGTGATTCCCTTCTGCTAAACTTTGCGAACACCGATTGCTTTGTAACTAATCTTTGTCTCGCTGTTCCATTCCTTTACTTCATGTACGAACCTATTAATTCATTGTAATTTAACGCCTGCAAACCGTTCGGAGCCAGTAACCCGATTATTCGGAGCGAGTGTCGAAGGGCTCATCTTCCAACAGGATCAGGACTAGGATCATCTTTCTGTAGAGTGAATGATTCTTGCATCGAGCCAGCCAGGGGGACCATAGATAAACGTGGTACGTGGCACGCTACTTCATTGAAATATACCGAGTCAGGACTCGGGATTGGGTAGAAATGATTAAACATATTAACTGACGTTGCTGTTTCGTCAAAGACTACAAGACACTGCTAACGGGCCAAGATGAGCATATGTACTCCGCGGGCTAGCTCCAAGTAAACAGCCGCCAGCAACTGTGCAGCGCAATCATTTTTTAATCTAAAAAGTTACGCACTCCATTCTCACGCCACACACGCGCAAGCGCCGCCGTACTAAGCACTCCCAGGGTTTAAAGTAGAGCAACTCTTCAAAGGACTATGACTCTGAATTTTACTGTAAATTCAAGCTACGCCACGAGTCTTCTTTCTACCCGACTCTTCAAACACACGGTAGGCCAAAGCCGCGCAAACCAGTCAAAGCCCAACTTTGCATCGTCACGGGAGAAGGGAAAGATGAGATTTTCATATAATATTAGGAAGCAGAGGCTGCTGCAGAGCAGTGCCACCGCGCGTTGGATATAAATTCATCGTACGGAAACCTCCTCACTCTACCGTGACTCTAAGCCAATTGTTGCAGGTTTTACCCCCGAATCCCCCGCGATTCCGAGCTCATACAATGTAGACGAGGTTATGTACTTAGAACTCTTGAATGATATGGAGTGACATGAATTTTTTGACTTTTTCATTCTGGGGGGTCGGGCGGAATTTTGGTCGGGCGGTTTTGGTGAGGCGAGTCCGATGGTTTCGCTTTTACATTCGATCGGAACCTGCCAGTGCTAGCTCTTCCGAGCAAGAGAACAAAAAAACCCACAAAATTCTGTCGCTCTCAAAGGCGGTGTTACAAGACCTTCTATATTGGTGCATTAACTTCGTTCGTTAGGAAAGACCGCGGGTGAGAGGTGCAGTACATGTACATACGGAGTTTTGTACTCAGTCCAGCATGCCGTCGACTGACACTGGTGACTGCACCCACAGAGCCGAGTAACGACAGTAACGAGGAGTCCTTGCTATACATTTCGTTCTCTATTTCAGAGGCCTTTCGTTGGACCTTGAGGAACACGCCAAGGCAAACCTTATTTCGACCAGACAAAATGCGACTTTGTACTTTCAGGTGAACCCCACTCGATGTGATCCCAGGAGGTAAATACTGGACAGCGTGAGCGGCCAGCAAAGACAAAAGATCCTGGAATAACGAGACGTTGTTACCGGCGAAAACTTGAACCTTGCAGCATTCAACAAAAAAAAGAAAAAGAAAAACACAAAATGCCTGGTTGTGGAGCGTCGAAAACTGAGGTATTTTTCAAAAGATGGGATTCAAGGCAAGATGGGATTCAAAGCATACAGGCGTAGATTAAGCAAGAAAAATCAACCAACTTGAGATAAGATAACCTGTGCTAAGGCTCAGCGTAGCCCTTGTTCCTTGTGTAATCGGGTATAGCCGGGATTCGTCGAATGATATAACTGAGCTGCTTGATCCAATGAAACGGTGAATATAGACGGTGAAATATGAGGGGTATCCTCTTGTTAGAAACTCGAGATCGCAATTTCCACCAGCTGAGCGATTTTCGAATCTCCGCAAAGCGAGATACTACTTCACTCATTCTTGGCCGTTCCGTTGGATCATCTTGTGTCATATCAGCAGTGAGCTCCTCAAGAAATTCGACGTTGCGTCTGGGTGGAAACTCAAGGATTGAATCACCCTGCATAAACTACTCAGCTTCATGCACTATCAGATTGATACTAAACTTACGTGAGTGAATTTCTCGCGAATCACATTTCCCAAGCAGTATACATCCACTGCAAATGGATCGCAAAGTTGGTCCTCCTTGAACTCTGGTACAGTTGGAGTACCGCCGTACCCTGAGGGTAATCGTGGAGGATTGGCAGCGCTGAGGTCCCATTGTCTCGATAGGTTCCAGTCAATGAAGTGGTACTTGACCGGACACAGAGTACGATTCCGTGGCTTTGAGGGACCCTTCCAGTCCATTCTTTGGGAGGTGCAAAGGGAATGAGGAGGATCTGGATACAAGGGATACCAATCCATCATGATATTGTTGAATTTCACGTCGCTATAGAGTGGATAGGTACAAGACATTCTCTCAGGGCACGAAATGAGAGAACGTACTTGTGTGTCATATCTAGGCTGTGGATATACTCAAGGCCCTAGAAGATTATATTAGAGCATAGGGAGTGTTAACAGTGATATACACTCACCTCAAAGACCTGAGAGCAAAAATCTACCACTTCACCGACAGTTCCGAAATCAGGGTCCGGGTCCTCCCAAGGAACCTGAAACGACATCACAATAATTTGATTCCTTCCGTCCTCTCTTGCTTCAGGAATGGTCAAAATCTCGTAGACAGGAGCACAGTGGTTTCGCGTCTCAGGCCGCAAAGTCGAAAGCTGTCGAGCAACCTTAAGCTCATGTGAAGGTGGAGGATCAGCGCGTCTGAGCATGACTGGTTTTCCGTCCGCGATTCGGATGGCGTCCATAAGATAGACCATCTGTGTACATTTAATGTGAGTTCTTTTAGGACCTTTAGAACTCACTGTCGATCGAAACTGGTTGTCTTCAAATTCAGACGGTAACACATCTGTTCCCAGCCAAGACGCGACCCATCCAGGACGGTAACGGGGACGGAGAAGATACCCTCGGTCCTTCAGCCAATCGAAATGTTCGTGCCAGAATATCTCGAAGTCTTGAAGTTCTTCTTCAATTGGCGGCCCACCCAATGACTCGTCGATGAACATGGTGGTTGCGGTTGGAAAAGCAACAGCATAACCGAATGTCTGCCGTACGTAATTGAACAAGGTTCATCAGGACCCACAAACCTCGTGGGAAGACTTTGAACGCCGCCTCCTTGTACTCTTTGACATTGCGGTTAGTACAGATGTCAGGGTTTCGTCGACGACTTTGTAATATTTCAAGTTCCTTTTGTTGTCCAAACACCTTAAATCCGGCTGCGACCGTTAAATTACCCTCAATGTCCATATAAAAACAGGTCAAAGAGTTCGATATCAGCATTACCTCTTCCAATGCCAGTGGCAGCAGCGGCAGCTCTTGCGACTACAGCTACCGCCTTCCAAATCGTCTCCGGTGTCTGTGATACCAATTCTCTTCTCGGAAGCAACGACTCATTGCTGAAGGGGCTGGTCCCATCGAGCAACGAGCATCTAATTGCCGTCATTTTCGCAAATCTTGAACAAACAGGCGATGTCCTCCAAGTGCTTTCAAAAATGGTCGAGGATCGAGGGACAGACGAGCATAAAGACCAATTTAATTCTGTGTATCGCGAGTACATGAGGCAAGTCGAGCTCCTCCAAAGTGCGATTCTGTTTCTGATAAAAGGTTGTATTCTCAAAGGCAAAGTCGACGATTGAAGACCCTTGAGGCCAAGCAAGGATCATCTAACTCGAAAGCATGGTTCACCGTTCTTCGTTTAGGTTTTGATTTTTCGAAAGCGAAGTCGCTGAGAGAGTTACGAGATGATGTCGTTAAGAACAAACATCTAGTCATCGTACGTCGCCTTTTTACATCGTTAGTTTCCGCAATTTCTCATTTATTTCGCAGAGGACTTCGAAGGATATACGCGATACACTAATGAATATTGGAGCTGTCTCAATACTCTCCAGTTCCGACGTCGAATTGGACTCTGGAGCCGAACCATCTGGAGCTGAACCATCAATAAGTCGGTCAAGTTGTCAAATGAATCTATGGTCGAATCACTAACTACGCATTCTCACAGCATCGGGGAAGCACGTTACGCCCCTTCAGAACAGTCCACCCGAAGTACAGTTCTTCACGGCGGTAAGCTCGACAGTCGGAAAGTACTGATTTGGCATCTGACTTTTGACATAGATCACTACAAAAAACGATTCGACTCTCACAGGATCAAGCATGCCAACTGGTGCCACCCCCCTACACAGGGTCAATTCCGCAGAGTCCTGGTATGCAATCGAGATGCAAGGAGCCGTTCCTTTGAAGAAGTGGACAAAACAGTAATCTAATGTGCTGGTCACATCCTCACCTTTACCAACTTGTGGCGCTTGATACGCCGTAGTAGACATTCCCTTCCCTCCAACTTCCAACGTTCTAATTATCGTTTACTCCACAACATAAATCCCTGTGTCATTCCTATCCTTTTATGTATCAATATTGCATCATAGAAAGAAAAGAAACTTGCGCATGGTATTTTCATCCACGGGAATGACTAGAGGCAGTGGAGGACGGCCAAACGTTTCGAAATGAACTCGGAGTCCGAAATCGAAGACAGGAACGAAAGCGATATTGAAATTGTTAATGTTAAGACGTCCGGTGTACGGTTGAGGTAAAGAAAGATAACAACGACAAAATCGCCGAGGTTGATGCGAAGGAATGGCCGCTTCTAAACATGAGCAACAGCGTAACATTTGTCTTCCTGGCCCATATCACAGCCAGTAAGGCAAACAATAGGTGCAGGACGTTGGATTACATAGAGAGCAGATGGAACAGACGAATGAGCTGATCATGCATCTGACTTCTATCTTACGGGAGGAAAGTGGAACGTTTGCAAAGGGACGCTTTGACCCTTCCCACGCTTGCAAAAACGAGAAGTCATGGGAGAATTCAAGAAGGGACATTATGAGCATAGAGAATCCCTAAAAAAATATTTTACTTCGCCTACATTGCGGCCCCCGCTTGGGAATTCTGAGCAACACCAGCCAAATACCAAGAAAAATTCTCGTCGTTCACCCGCCAGTGGCTGAATCGGCGGCCGGTCTTCGCAGTCGGTCGAGAGAAAATTTGAAGATCCCATATAAAGACGTGGACAATGACTCAGATATCAAAAAGCTCTTCTATTGACCTTAGCTCAATTTCGTCTTCGCTAAACCCTTTACTTTAGGCAGGGTAAGGTAAGGTTTACTCAAAGTTGTTCGACGCTTTGAGGTGCTGGAGCAGATGCAAAAAAACGAGCCGCCTTGTTTAGACAACGGCGTTACCATGGAGGATGGACTTTTTACCATTTTGGCACACTCTCTATACTCGATCGGACTTGGTACTAGCTCTTCCGAGTAAGAGAACAAAAAACCCCAGTTCTGTCGCTCTCGAATAATATCGGTGCATAGCAAGTTTGTTATGAAGGACGGCCGGTGACTCTGATGCAGTAATAAATATCATGTGCGCAGTGTTGTAAGTGTTTTGAGTCCCCCACAACATGCCGTCGACTGACACTGGCTATCCACAGAGCCGAGTAACAACAGTACCTAGGAAATCCCTTCTTATTGTCACCACTACTATTGTTTTATTCTAATTCAGAAGCATCTCAACTTGAGGCATATGTATACGCCAAACGCAAACTTTATTCAGACAAGGGGCGACTTTGTACTATCTGAAGTGCGTCGATGAGATCCCAGGAGGTAAACTTTGCTGGACAGCGGCGGCGTTTTTGTATATCTGAGCTGCCAGCAAAGACAAAAACCACCAAAGACACGACTTTGAAGCATAGAAAACAAATGGTATTCAAAGCGTACAGGCGTAGATCAGGCAACTAAGATAAACCAAGTAAGATAACCCTATGCCATGTTCCGTGTGTAATCGGGTATAGCCGGAATGCGTCGAACCATATAACTGAGCTGCTTGATCCAATGAAACGGTGAATATAGACGATGAAATATGAGGGGTATCCTCTTGTTAGAAACTCGAGATCGCAATTTCCACCAGCTGAGTGATTTTCGAATCTCCGCAAAGCGAGATACTACTTCACTCATTCTTGGCCGTTTCGTTGGATCATCTTGTGTCATATCAGCAATGAGCTCTTCAAGAAATTCGACGTTGCGTCTGGGTGATAACTCAAGGATTGAATCACCCTGCACAAACTATTCAGCTTCACGCACTATCAGATTGATACTAAACTTACGTGAGTGAACTTTTCGCGAATGACATTTCCCAAGCAGTATACGTCCACTGCAAATGGATCGCAAAGTTGGTCCTCCTTGAACTCTGGTACAGTTGGAGTACCGCCGTACCCTGAGGGCAATCGTGGAGGATTGGCAGTGCTGAGGTCCCACTGTCTCGATAGGTTCCAGTCAATGAAGTGGTACTTGACCGGACACAGAGTACGATTCCGTGGCTTTGAGGGACCCTTCCAGTCCATTCTTTGGGAGGTGCGAAGGGAATGAGGAGGATCCGGATACAAGGGATACCAATCCATCATGATATTGTTGAATTTCACGTCGCTATAGAGTGGATAGGTACAAGACATTCTCTCAGGGCACGAAATGAGAGAACGTACTTGTGTGTCATATCTAGGCTGTGGATATACTCAAGGCCCTAGAAGATTATATTAGAGCATAGCGAGTGTTAACAGTGATATACACTCACCTCAAAGACCTGAGAGCAAAAATCTACCACTTCACCGACAGTTCCGAAATCAGGATCCGGGTCCTCCCAAGGAACCTGAAACGACATCACAATAATTTGATTCCTTCCGTCCTCTCTTGCTTCAGGAATGGTCAAAATCTCGTAGACAGGAACACAGTGGTTTCGCGTCTCAGGCTGCAAAGTCGAAAGTTGTCGAGCAACCTTGAGCTCATGCGAAGGTGGAGGGTCAGCGCGTCTAAGCATGACTGGTTTTCCATCTGCGATTCGGATGGCGTCCATAAGATACGCCATCTGGGTATATTTAATGTGAATTTCTTTTAGGATCTTTAGAGCTCACTGTCGCTCGAAACTGGTTGTCTTCAAATTCTCCCGGCCACACATCTGTTCCCAGCCAAGACGCGACCCATCCAGGACGGTAACGGGGACGGAGAAGATACCCTCGGTCCTTCAGCCAATCGAAATGTTCGTGCCAGAATATCTCGTAGTCTTGAAGTTCTTCTTCAATTGGCGGCCCACCCAATGACTCGTCGATGAACATGGTGGTTGCGGTTGGAAAAGCAACAGCATACCGAATGCCATGTACGTAATTGAACAAGGTTCATCAGGACCCAGGACCCACAAACCTCGTGGGAAGACTTTGAACGCCGCCTCCTTGTACTCTTTGACATTGCGGTTAGTACAGATGTCAGGGTTTCGTCGACGACTTTGTAATATTTCACGCTCCTTTTGTTGTCCAGCACTTTACATAAATCCGGCTGCCACCGTCAACCTCGATATGGATATAAAAAGAGGTCGAAGAGTTCAGTTTCCGCATCACTTCTTCCAATGGAAGCTCTTACGGCTACAGCTACCGCTTTCCAAATCGTCTCCGGTGTCTGTGATACCAATTCTCTTCTCGGGACCAACGACTCATTGCTGAAGGGGCTGGTCCCATCGAGCAATGAGCATCTAATTGCCGTCATTTTCGCAAATCTTGAACAAACAGGCGATGTCCTCCAAGTGCTTTCAAAAATGGTCGAGGACCGAGGGACAGACGAGCATAAAGACCAATATAATTCTGTGTATCGCGAGTACATCATGCAAGTCGAGCTCCTCCAAAGTGCGATTGTGTGTCTGATAAATATCGTATTCTCAAAGGCAAAGTCGACGACTGAAGACCCTTGAGGCCAAGCAAGGATCATCCAACTCGAAAGCATGGTTCACCGTTCTTCGTTTAGGTTTTGATTTTTCGAAAGCGAAGTCGCTGAGAGAGTTACGAGATGATGTCGTTAAGAACAAACATCTAGTCAGCGTACGTCGCCTTTTTACATCGTTAGTTTCCGCAATTTCTCATTTATTTCGCAGAGGACTTCGAAGGATATACGCGATACACTAATGAATATTGGAGCTGTCTCAATACTCTCCAGTTCCGACGTCGAATTGGACTCTGGAGCCGAACCATCTGGAGCTGAACCATCAATAAGTCGGTCAAGTTGTCAAATGAATCTATGGTCGAATCACTAACTACGCATTCTCACAGCATCGGGGAAGCACGTTACGCCCCTTCAGAATAGTCCACCCGAAGTACAGTTCTTCACGGCGGTAAGTTCGACAGCCGGAAAATACTGATTTGGCATCTGACTTTTGACATAGATCACTACAAAAAACGGTCCGATTCTCACAGGATCAAGCATGCCGACTGGTGCCCCCCTACATAGGGTCAATTCCACAGAGTCCTGGTATGCAATCGAGATGCAAGGAGCCGTTCCTTTGAAGAAGTGGACAAAACAGTAATTTAATGTGCTGGTCACATCCTCACCTTTACCAACTTGTGGCGCTTGATACGCCGTAGTAGACATTCCCTTACCTCCAACTTCCAACGTTCTAATTATCGTTTACTCCACAACGTAAATCCCTGTGTCATCCCTATCATTTTATGTATCAATATTGCATCATAGAAAGAAAAGAAACTTGCGCATGGTATTTTCATCCACGGGAATGACTAGAGGCAGTGGAGGACGGCCAAACGTTTTGAAATGAAAGAAAGATAACAACGACAAAATCGTCGAGGTTAATGCGAAGGAATGGCCGCAGAGGAAAGTGGAATGGGAAGCGGAGGGCCGCCGGTTTGCAAAGGGACGCTTTGACCCTTCCCACGCTTGCAAACCGAGAAATCATGCCAGGAGGATTCAAGGGACATTAGTAGCATAGAGCATCAATCTAACAGGATTTTTGCTTTTGCCTACAGAGCGTCCCTGCTTGGGACTTCTCAGCAATACCAGCCAGCTACAAAGAAAAATTCTCGTCGTTCACCCGCCAGTGGCTGAATGGGCGGCCGGTTTTCGCAGTCGGTCGAGAGAAGACTTTTATGATCCCAAACAAGGACGTACCCAATGACTCGGATAACGAAACGCTCTTCTATTTCCCTTAGCTCAATTTCGTCTTCCCTTTACTTTAGGCGGGGTAAGGCAAGGTTTACTCATTGTTCGACGCTTTGAGGCGCTGGAGCAGATGCAGAAAACTAGCCGCGTTTAGACGACGGTGTTACCATGGAGCATGGACTTTTTACCATTTTGGCACACTCTCTATACTCGATCGGACTTGGTACTAGCTCTTCCGAGTAAGAGAACAAAAAACCCCAGCTCTGTCGCTCTCGAATAATATCGGTGCATATGCGCAATGGTTGAAAGTCTTTTGAGTCCACCACAACATGCCGTCGACTAACAGTGGCCATCCACAGAGCCGAGTAACAACAGTAACTAGGAAGTCCCTTCTTATTGTTGCCACTACTATGATTTCATTCTGTTTCAGAAACCTTTCAACTCGAGGCATATGTATACGCCAAATGCAAACTTTATTTCAGACAAGGGGTGACTTTGTACTTTCTGGAAGTGCGTCGATTTGATCCTGGCAGGAGGTAAAGTTTGCTGGACAGCGGCGGCGTTTTTGTACATCTTAGCTACCCGGCAAAGACAAGGCCATACTGAGCGGAAATATATAGGTTGGAACTCCTGGACCCCTTGAAATCAAGAGAGGTTATCACCGGTGACAGCTTGGATCTTGGATTCGACGAACAAAAGAACCAAACACCCGATTTCAGAGCGTAGAAAACAAATGGTATTCAAGCGTACAGGCGTAGATCAGGCAACTAAAATAAACCAAGTATGATAACCCTAAGCTGTAGCGTATGCCTTGTTCCGTGTGTAATCGGGTATAGCCGGAATGCGTCGAACGATATAGCTGAGCTGCTTGATCCAATGAAACGGTGAATATAGACGATGAAATATGAGGGGTATCCTCTTGTCAGAAACGCGAGAGCGCAGTTTCCACCAGCTGAGCGATTTTCGAATCTCCGCAAAACGGGATACTACTTCACTCATTTTTGGCCGTTTAGCTGGATCATCTTGCGTCATATCAGCAATGAGCTCCTCAAGGAATTCAACATTGCGTCTGGGAGGATAACGAAATTTCGGTTCACCCTGCATAATTGAACTAATTTAGCAGCTTCGGATATGATAAAAGTGGTTTATCGACTTACACGAGTGAATTTTTCGCGAATGACGTTTCCTAGGCAGTACACGTCGACCGCGAACGGATCACAGAATTCACTGGTTTTGAATTCTGGTACAGACGAGTCACCACCGTATCGAGAAGGTAGACGTGGAGGAATGCCAGTACTGAGATCCCACTGCCTTGATAGGTTCCAGTCGATGAAATGATACTTGATCGGGTACAAGGTGCGATTTCGAGGCTTGGAGGGACCGCTCCAGTCCATTCTTTTAGAGGTGCGGAGGGAGTGAGGAGGATGCGGATACAGAGGACTCCAATCCATCATGATATTGTTGGCTTTGGCATCGCTAGAACGATGTTAGTAAATGGCTAGGCCAGGATAAGATAGGAGATTAGATTATACTGGGAGAGGTCCAATGCCTGAAGAACCAGTCTACCGGGTAAACAAGAGGAGACCTACTTGTGTGAGATGTTTAAACTGTGAATATACTCTAGCCCCTGTGTGAAAGGTTGAAGCACGACAAGCGTTGGTAATAAGCTCTTATTTACCTCGAAGACTTGTGAACAGAAATCGACCACTTCGCCAACGGTCTTGAAGTCCGGCTTCTCCCATGAAACTTGAAATCCCATAACGAATACGTGATTCCTTCCATCTTCGTTTGCTTCGGGAATGGTCAAAATGTCATAAATCGGAACACAGTGATTTCGTGGCTCGGGTGGTAATGAGGAAAGCAGTTGAACAATCTCGAGTTCGTGTGAAGGTGAAGGGTCAGGCCGTCTGAGCATAACTGGTTTCCCGTCTGCGATTCGAATGGCGTCCATAAGATACATCATCTGTGTACACTGAACGTGAGCTTTTTTTTTAGAATTTTCGGTACTCACTGTCCCTCGATACTGGCCATCTTCACAACGAAACGACCACTCATCTGTTCCAAGCCAAGACGCGACCCATCCAGGACGGTAACGCGGTCGAAGATGATAACCTTTGTCCTTCAGCCAGTCATGATGATCTCGCCAGAATACCTCAAAATCCTGAATTGCCTCGGGTTTGGAAGGGCCAATGGGCTGGTCGAGGATGGACATGGTGGGCGCAATAAAAGAAGCCAATGTCACCGAATTGTCAACGGTACGTAAAACAAAACCCGTGAGAAGATATGTACAAAGTACCAGACGCCGTCTCTTTTCATTCTTTGTACTTTTTTGAATAGCCTTGTCGCTGTCAGGTTACAATACTTTGCGATGTGTTCCCTACCACCTTGAGTATAAAAAGGAGGTCAAAGAGTCGGATATCGCCATCACTCCCAAATGGATCTTGCAGCTCTTTCGGCGGCAGCCAACTTCGTGCAGATAGTCTCTGGTGCCATCGAAGCTGATGGTCATTTTGGCGGCTCTGATTCATATATCAAGGGGCTGGTCCCAGCAAGCAACGACAATCTCGCTGCTGTAATTTTCAACACTTTAGGAGAGACCGCAAGCAATCTGGATGTGCTTATCGAAAACGTCAAAGAAAGTGACAAGATGCACCACAAATTACAGTGCCATGAACTGGAGCAAATTTATCAGGAGTAAGGACGGTTCAATTCAAACCCAACCGCACCACTGATGATGTTTGTTCCCCCCCCTCCAAAGCCATAGACAAACCTTTCAACGTCTCGAGACCAGGTTAAAAGAAAGATCAAAGTCAAAAAAGTGGTTTAAAATTTTTCGATTTGACTCGGATGGTCTGAGAGTGGATCTCATCTCGTTGTACGAAGATGCTGTCGAGAATAAAGACACTGTCATTGTAAGGAATTTCTTTTTATTTCGCTTTCCTGCCAGTCTAGCCTGCAACTAATAATCATTCTACTTTAGCGAACGTCGCAGAAAGTACGCGATGAGGTCAGGTATATCAGGATCATGGCAATGATTCCTGGAGGAGAGAGCTCGGCCGCCGCATCGAACATCTCTAAGCCGTCAGCGGGTCAGTCAATTTGTCGGTTGAGTTCGCGTTCGAGTCCCTAACTATCTTGAACCATCTACAGAGCCCCCCGCGCCCATTCAGAGCAATCTACTAGCAGAAGTGCCACAGCTATTGAAAGTGGTAAGTCTTGAGCCAATATCTGCGCAGAATGGGTTTCCGAATTTTAGATCGCAGATCACGGAAAATCGACGAAGCGACAACAATAATGCCACACGATCCAGCATATTAAGTACCCCAATAAGAAGAGTTGCTTCCACGGAGTCCTGGCATATAGTTGAAATGACCGGAGCAATTCCATTGAAGAAGTGGACAAAACAGATATCAGATGTGCTGGCCACAAAGTCACCTTCACCCTCTGGTCCTTCATATGCCACAGGGTAGCTGTAAAAGGCTTGTCCTTACCCTCAAATTTTGTGAGCACCGATTCGACTATCGTTTGCTCAACGCCTACATTGCCACTCCCTCTAAGTACTTTATATGTATACTCTATGTACGAATGTATTAATGTAACAATTGAGCGAATGTCGAGTCGGTGACCGAACGTTGGTGAGTTAATGCTAGTAGAAAGAGTCAGAGAGACCTCAATGTCGGCGGTCGCAGACTCGCAATGCATGTTATGACGTACAATACTTGCCGTCAGTGTAGTAAAATTTCGTAAAGAGTGATCGTTGGTGAGCGATGCAGTCAAGATGCAGTAATGGGCGAAGAAGCGGGCCGATGCAGCTTTTCTATCATGACACAAAGAGAATTCGGAAATTATTGAGAGTATTAATATCAATTGTGAACAAAGTTTGAATACTGTTATTGTCCGATTTCTGCAGAGCGATCCGAGCGGGCACTAGTTCCTTCTTGAATGAATCCATTTCCATATCCAAATTAGCTTCAACTCCATCTTCATCAGATGAGTAAGAAGCGATAGGCCGAGGCCTGTGACCCGTCCCCAACATTCGACAAATGCTTACGAAGCCGCTTGAAGAAACCGTCGAAATACAGTCGGACTGGGACCTCCGGAGATGTCCGGTAGCAGGAAGACAAATTTCGCTATGACTTGGTCAACTCCATCGTACCAATCCTCAAATGGTAGACTGGAAGCGCGGGCGGTGGGTCCAGAGTATTGACAGGAATCAATGAGAATGATGTAGAGAAATGACTCGAGGTCGTGCCGGTAAAAATGACCCTTGTCCCATTGTGCGTGGAGCAGATCGCGAGCCATGAACGATTTCGTCCCAGTTCGATATGTCGATGTTGGGCCTTTGTCCTTTCGTTTGCGGAACGATGAGAGGTTGAAGTCATTCAGACCACCGTTATACGTTGTCGCCTTCCCGACAGTATGGCCATACTGAGGTCACGATGCAAAATTCCCGGATGCTCGTATAGCCGGCAGTGAACTGCAGAAAAATCGTCAGGAACGGGTCACAGAAGGAGGAGATTAACAACAGACTTTGAAGAATACCGTAGAAGACCTCCCTAGCACTCTTCAAGCTGAATAGCGGCTCGGGTTTCTCCAATACGGTGACACGCAAGCTTCGCATCTCGTGCACGCCTCTGAAGTGAGATTTGAGTCGGTTTGGGAGGGTATTCTGGTCTGAACCATCACCCTCCTAATGGTGTGCCCTCGCAGCCTCAATCAACTCGTTCATTCCGAAGGAGGAAAGCTGAGCTTGGGGACAAGAGGTTTCCCTGAAGAAAATAAGGGAAAGCGTACCATGTTTTCGATGATAGTGGTGCGATTGTAAGGCTACAGTCGCTCCATCATCATCGAGAACGAGGTATGTTCTTCCGGTTTGTCTTTTACTGTAAAAGACAAACAAGAAAACCAAAATCGGAAGAAACGTAATCGATCACGATAATAGATCACGTGGCTACGGATAGCACCGGCCGAGAACCTTATCTTCCTCCGAACGTTACTCTAGGTCTACGAAACAAACGCACGATTGAAGTTGGTAGAGCACAGCAAACATTAACACAAAGATGTATACAGCCTAAAGCAGTCCCCTCGCGAGCGTAGGTCACCAAGCTGGCTGGAGGGCGTGAAGGCTGAGAGCAAGAATCTACCACTTCGCCGACAGTCCCGAAATCAGGATCCGATTTAAATTTCTGCGTCAATCCTGTCATTTAATGCGAATATATTGATTGAGCCCATATCTGGAGCGACTGAGCTAAGATTCAAGCATTTTTAGCGGTACAATCGCCATTTTTGCGAATGATTCTTGCAAGGCCACTTGATCTTGGCACGCGAACTAAGACCAATAAAAATCACAGATCACTTACATTCTGACTCCAATCGGGTGTAGACAATGTTTTCCGAATGATATAACTCGAAATATGTTAGAGTCGCAGCCTGAGTGGTCATCATAAACACATGATGAATTCGTTCCTCCAAGTATGATCACGGCTAGGTAAGCGTACACGTTCCAAGCTCTGGCGAGCTCAAAGCCGCGGGAGGCAGTTCTCGCAGTAATACTTATACAGTCACCCTGTGCAACTTTCGTTGATGGTGCCTTTTTACAGCTGCATCCTGATTTTTAGATCCTGAGAATACTCTGCCTTGGAACACTTTCGTTTGCCGTTGCGGCATCGCCTGCGTTGAGCCAAGAGTTTTGCGAGATGACGCTTTGACATATTTCCACGGTTAAAATTTTCGCATCTGTTTTTGATCTCTGTGAGTATATTCTATCTATTCTGTCTATTGAAAGATTAATTAATTTCAGAGAATCAAGTGCTGTTCAACTAGGCTATCATGATCTCTCGCATCGTCGCTCCTCGTGCGATGGATTCCAAAACACCTCAAAAGACCTCGATCTCCCACACGCTGTTATCGCCGTCTGTTTAACATCCTGCTCCTCGTGTTTGTTACATGTGCTCGTGCTTCTGCTTTCTTTCTTGACCATGGATCAAGTCAAATCTCTCTCTCTCAGACGGGCACATTGTCAAATTGGACTCACGCTGTCGTACCATAACTCGGGCGTGTTGCCTGGTTCACCGGGAGGATTTTTATCTTGAGCTCACAATGTCAGAAAGGTTTGCGCTGGTTTTTATAGCGTGGAGGTTGAAGAATGGAATATCATTTCGTAGTATGAAGGTGGCTACCAAGTTGCCAGCTCGTCAGTCTATTTTTACTTTGATCTTCAGAGATATTCTCATCGTTTCATTTCGCTCACACGGACATGGTTCTGACCTCGCTCATCTATCTATATGATACACATGCTCAGATAGTAGATATGCTGCTTCTAGAGTAGTGCGGATGCTTAAAAGGAGGCCCTCGGAGGTCCCACCTATCTCAGGGCTTTGGATACCTGATCTCTTCCGTTGTCTTGAAATCTTGCAACATGTTCTCCGCTACTTCCCTATTGACCTTCGTCACTCTCGCGCTTGGCATCGTCGCCAATCCGGTCGTTGTGATTGACCGTTCTCCAATCCTCTCGCTCCCCCTCTCGAGGATCAGCAACTTTACCAGCGGTCACAACATCCTTGCTCACGATCTCGCTAGAGCTCAGCACTTCAAGGATCGCGCCAGGGCCCGTGCGACTGGCGAACCTGTCAAGAGACAAGCAGAACCCGTCATTAACGAGGTTGTTTCGTATATCGCCTCAGTAGGCGTTGGAGCCAGCGACTCGCAATGTGAGTATTTCACACTCTGTCCACGCATTCAGACCGCCAGCTGATGTTGCATCAAGTCCAGTTGATTGTCGACACGGGTTCTTCTAATACATGGGTAGGAGTCAAAAGTCTATTTGGTAGTTGGTTTTGACATCTGAATTCTATATATGTTTAATTTGTCAGGTCGGAGCGACCAAAGCTTTCACCGCAACATCTACATCTACAAACACGGGAGAATCAGTATCCGTCTCGTATGGCTCAGGAGAGTTCTCCGGTATGAATTCATTTTTGAGATACTCGCCGTCTTCCCTCACCGTTGAAATTTATAGGAACTGAGTGGACTGATAGAGTCACGCTCACATCTGGTCTCGTTATCAATAAACAAAGTATTGGCGTTGCCAGATCATCCACAGGTTTTGACGGAGTTGACGGCATTTTGGGGTATGTAGTAGATACTACTAAACTAAGAAGCTCCGAGTCCGTCCTTCACTAACTGGCCCGCTTTATTCAGGATCGGTCCTGACGCTTTGACCGAGGACACCGTTAGCGGTGTTGCCAACGTCCCCACCGTTACAGACAACCTACTTTCACAAGGAACCATTGCTCAGAAGCTTGTTGCAATTTCTTTTGAACCAACGACGAGCGAGGAAGTGACCAATGGAGAATTGTTCTTCGGTAAGCTACTTTGCCAATGTCCATGCTCTATCGTCTCAGCAGACATACAAAGGTGGAACCGATAGCTCTAAATTCACCGGTGCAATCACTTTTGTGTATGTCCTCCCTTGATTCACGATGCTGGAGAGCAATGTAACCCATCTCTCACCATAGACCAAAAGTCGGCGACTTCTGGGGAATTGCACAAAGCGTCACCTACGGTTCTACGACAATTGTCAACAACTTGCAGGGTATCGTTGACACTGGAACAACCTTGCTTCTCTTGACCACCAACTCGCTCAATGCTTACGTCAAAGCCGCCGGAGTACGTGTTTGACTTGTCTACACGTCCGCTGTTTGACCGCTCATTATTCGGATAGGCAGTCTTGGATAACAACACCGGTCTATACAGAGTCACGACCGCCCAGTTCAACGCTTTGCAGAACCTCAACTTCAACATTGGCGGCGTAAGTGCAAATTATCGAGATATGTCCTAGTTGTATTGACAGGACGATACAGACAACCTTCTCTTTAACTCCAAACGCTCAAATCTTCCCTCGCTCCCTAAACACTGACATCGGTGGTGTTGCAAATGATATCTACCTCATCGTTGGTGACCTCGGTAAGCTCGCAATAAACATTTTAATCCTACGATCCACAGCTAACTTTAAATAAATCACTCCAGGCCCTGCGGAAGCTGGATTTGACTTCATCAATGGATATGTCTTCCTCGAACGTTTCTATTCCGTATTCGACACCACCAACAACAGGGTCGGATTTGCGACGACTGCATTTACGACGGCTACCACGAACTGAGAAAATAGGGAAAATGGTACTTGGTGTAATGCATTAGGAGGACCGCATATACAGAAGATCAATGAAACAACTGATATTAAACTTCGATGGACACGTCCGACTGGTCTCTAAATTGGTCATTTACGCGAACGTGACATACACGTGACATTATTGAACACGGCTAGAGTTGGCACGCTCAATCGAGAACAAGGTTTGATAAGAACCTTAGTGCTAAGCATCAACCGCTAAAGCTTCAGGCCAATAATAAGAGAGTATAACTCTCCAGAAGGTATCATTGAGTAACTTACTATTGACTCAAAGTTTCAAACTGCACGAGATTACTGGTTTTAAATCCGTCCGTCTCTGACCTTAAGTTCTTCCCACCCGGAGTTCGGGGGCCCTCAGAGCTTTATTGAATTGTGTCTGTAACGGTCTTCGGAAATATGCAGAAGATGGCATACTTACTATACCCTATCGTACCTATCCATACGCAGAATGGCATCGGAAGACTCAAGAGCACCAGGCACTATAGCCCCTCATTCATTTAAGTATCTGTCACTCCAGCAGGGGTACAGTAAAAAAAAAAACAGAAGGACGCATGGGTGCTGATTCAGCTCATTTGCTCTAACTTCGTAGACAAGCATTGAACTGTCTGCCCAGTTCATTTTTTTGATGGTCCCTTGTGTTGTTGCGATTTTCTTTCCACTTTTGAAGTGTGTGGCACTTACAAAGACGTACTCATCAGGTACATATATAATGCATAATTATTCTTACTGACTCTTTTTAAAAGGAGGTCGCACCCCTTCGACAGAATTTGTCGTTTGGATCCCGGGACCTTTCCCTGCCTTCTTTTCCGCGAAATGTTCTCCGTCACCTCTTTGCTGGCTTTTGTCATCCTCGCGTCGCGTACTTCCGGAAACCCAGTCGTTGTGATTGACCGTTCTCCGATTCTGTCGCTGCCTCTCTCGAGGATCAATAATTTCACCAGCGGTCATGACATACTGGCCCATGATCTCGCTAGAGCTCGCCACTTCAAGGACCTCGCTAAAGCTCGTGCGACTGGCCAGCCTCTCAAGAGGCAATCAGAGCCCGTAATCAACACCGTTGTCCAATACATCGCCTCCGTAGGCGTTGGCGCGAGCAATTCTCAATGTTCGTAGAATACTTCGTGTGGAACCTCAGATTCGCAGCTGAATCTTTTTGAAAAGATCAACTGGTCGTCGACACGGGATCCTCTAATACATGGGTGTGACTCTTTCCATGCTCTCAGTCTCGCGTCTGAACGTTAATAAACTCACTCAGGTAGGAGCTGGCCAAGTTTTTACTCCATCATCGACATCTACAAACACCGGAGAGGAAGTCGGCAATGTGTATGGCTCAGGAGTGTTCGTTGGTATGTGCTTGTTTTTTTTTCAACTGCCCTCATTCGCTAATTTTTTTCTTACAGGATTCGAGTGGATTGATAGAGTTTCCCTTACATCGAACCTTGTTATTGAGCAGCAAAGTATTGGCGTTGCCGAAGAGTTTTTAGGTTTCGCAGGGGTTGATGGTATTCTTGGGTTCGTGGCAAACATGCTATTTCTTCGAAGCTTCTTGACTGACAACTTGGTATATCAGTATCGGCCCAGTTTTATTGACAGAAGGCACCATTGAAGACGGTAGTACCATACCTACTGTCACGGACAACCTCTTCTCGCAAGGTACCATTGCAGAAAACGTCGTTTCAGTTTACTTCCAGCCTCCGACATCCGAGGAAGACAGCAATGGAGAACTTTTCTTTGGTAAGACGCCTTGTCAAAACGTCCAATGAACCCTCATTGTAAATGTGCCTGCTACGTAGGTGGAACTGATAGCTCTAAATTCACTGGTGAAATCACTTTTGTGTGCGTTCCTCATGTCTGTTGTGGAAAGCACGGCTAACAGCCTCTTACCTTCTTCTCCTACAGCCCAAAAGTCACCAATTGGTGGGGCATCTCGGAAAGCGTCACGTACGGTTCAACATCTATTGTAAACAATGCGCAGGGTATAGTTGACACAGGCACGACCTTGATTCTTCTCAATACGAACTCGTTCAATGCATACATCGAAGCTACGGGAGTAAGCAATTCTTGTGATCGTCGTATAGATTCGCCACTTGACTGCTGACATCTTTCCTTTTAGGCCGTCTTTGACAGTACCACTGGTTTATACAGGATCACGCTTGCTCAATTCGAGAACTTGCAAAATCTTGATTTCAACATCGGCGGTGTAAGTCCGGGTTGGGTTTAATAGGAATCCTATAGTTTACCTACTTTTGAACGCTCGCAGACAACATTCAGTCTCACTCCAGACGCCCAGATTTTCCCTCTCCTTTTCAACGCTGACATCGGGGGCAGTCCGGGTGGTATTTACCTCATGGTTGGAGACCTCGGTGAGCCGAAAGCCCGTTATAATCTGTAGCTAATGCAAATTATTTGTCCTCAGGCGATGAGGAAGGGTTCGACCTCATCAATGGATTTGCATTCCTCGAGCGCTTCTACACCGTTCTCGACACAACAAACAGCAGGGTCGGATTTGCGACGACGGCTTTTACAAAC
The DNA here is from genome assembly GCA_013368555.1 of Collybiopsis confluens. NCBI lineage: Eukaryota > Fungi > Basidiomycota > Agaricomycetes > Agaricales > Omphalotaceae > Collybiopsis > Collybiopsis confluens. The sequence continues at coordinate 141,723 of JAACJN010000091.1, read as the reverse complement.
TCTACGATCAACTGAGAGGATAAAGTTGGAAATTACAGAGTGATAACGGTTTCCTACGCAAAGAGTACCGACAAGGGATCAATGAAAAGTTTAGTCTGTCAATTTTGAGACAGCCTGTACCTCGAAAATTGGCACGTAAAGTACGCGTCGAGTAATTTGGACGCGAACGTGATAAACGTGAACTGTCTTCTGATAAGATAACGCCAGCATAGATAACGGGATTCCGTGGGGCGAACAGTTTTCAATCTCAAAACGCTGGACCAACCCGTATCCCCGCGATAGCCTCAGGCCGGACATTCTCCTTCCCATCTGGGACCAACTTCCTTCCTCTACCAAAGTCCCGATATCTACCACTCTTCCCTCTCGTGTTAGTGGTCTTGAAACTCGGGACGCTGTCTGGCGAAGCCGCAGTTGTCCCGCCGGCCAAATATGCCAACTCTGAAGATGAATTACTCTGTGTAAGATTAGTGAGCGTATTCAAAACGCGAACCCTCCCGTTGACCCTGGAATCACCCATATTTGATCGTCTCTCGAATCGAGCTCCCGAATCCGAGAGTTTGTCCGAGCTAGCAAAAAACTTAAGTCGGGTCGGAAGAAGAGGAGGTTGCACAACAGTGACCAATTCTGGTACGCGGTCCTCCTGAGCAATTTTGAGTGGCTTCGTTCGTGAGCTTGAGGGGTGACGGATCGAGGACGCTGCTCTATCATCCGAAATACGATTCAACGATATCGCAGGATCAGAAAGGGTGTCCGTAAGGTTCGTATGAGTGACTTCGACCGCAGGACTCGGAAAAAATTCTGTAGATTTGATTGAGAGGAGCGCAGGGAAGTCGGACTGGACCGATAATGGGCTGGATGGGTCGGAAGACGCTTCCGACTGAGAGTCAGGTAGAGTGTGCACCGCACCAGTTGGACTCGGACCTGTGAGCGAAGCTTCCGAATGATGATCCGAATAGCGCAGATGAGTGAAAGCAGAAAGAGTTTTTGAGACGGGTATTCTACTCGGAGCCGAGCGAACAAGAGATTTGCTTTGTGAGTTTTCATGTTTGACCTTTGAAGCCTTACCATTTTTCACATAAGGCCAGCGGAGGACAGAAGGAACGACGACGGCGACCTTTCTATTCGAAGTGTACCAACCGATTTCGGAACCTGAATCCGACACCAGCCGAAAATCAGAGGACCGAATGACATGTCCGATGGAGCTAGTTGATCGTGTAGTTAAAGGTTGAGCTTGTGGATGAGCACCGACGATATCGTCCGCAAGAACCCATGTGTGAAGCATAGCCTGTTTGTCTGCTTGAGAAAACCCGCCTAAGGTTTGAGTCAGGTCCGGGATGGCAGTATGATTTTTGCCGCGCCCAGCGAACTTGGCTTTTATTTGTTCTTTATTGATGGACAAGAAAAGACTGAGGGGCCGAAAACCTGAGTGAGCGGCTGGTATGGAAGGAGATTTGAGGGATATGGAACAGCGATGGTTCGCGAACGGTCTATACGGAGAGGAGGAAGAAGCGGAAGCGGGGTCCGAATGGCTCGAAGGCGGACCAGCTCCATATCTGTCCAAAGTATGGAGACGACTTCCTTTCTTGAGGTAGGTGGAGTTGGGATAGTTCGGCATATCTGCGCCTGTAGAAGAAGAGCTTGAAATCTAATGATACATCAATCAACAATGCATTACGACTGAACTGAAATTGACCCCCACCTTTTCAGTAAAAATACCATTTACATTGCTATGTCCTTGTGCTCTCGCCCTTTTCGTTCCGCCGTTGATGATTCTAGAGCATATATACATAATGACAGCGAGAGCTGGAATAATGGCGGCGAAACAGAGAATTTCGGTGCCTTCGGTAATCTTGACGTGTGATGTAGATTGTGTTGATGACAAGGCGGATGAGGCCATGATCGCCATTTCCAGTTAGTTTGATATAGGCGAGACTAGAATGTGAGCGAAAATGACTGAAGGACGAGGTGGAAGAGATGGAAGAAGCTGTTGTGAATTACATAAGCCGAACCTGCTTCAAGTTGACTCGAACCAACTCCGGCGGGTACGAATCTCCGCAACAAACTATCTACCTTCAAAGCCCATGATATGATGATTATAATTCATACTAGTAGCACACTCTAACTGATGCATAAATCTCGGTGATTACAGAGCGGCAACGATTGAACTAAACGCATGGTTCTCTTGATATTTATTATTCGCTTGTCAGGCTAACTTTGCTTTCAGATCATGAACTTCGAGAAAGGCAGGGGATTGCAGCTTCACTTCAACGGCGCTCCAGCACTCTCCTCTACGGCGAAGTTGTGAGATTTTCTTGTTTCACGGGCGAGCGTCGGCCTTACTCATACTCGAAAAAAGAACCGTGCATGGTGATGATTTTGAACTGGTTCTACCAACCGAAATCAAATTCGATGTCTTCATTACAAACAACGCATCAGACGTAACTTTGTGTATAGTGATCCACAAGGTAAGTGGAAGTGGAAATCCGTGAAAAGCATAGTTGAATATCATTTCTGAACTGCCAAAAGCAGTGGTACAATAGATTCTTAGCGGCGGCATAGGGAGCTCCTTGCAAAACTTCTGCGTGCCGACCTCGATTTGATCTTGATTTAGAATGGAAGGTATGGCGCAGCCATCGCACCTACAAGGAAGGTACGCCCATATTTGGGTCCAGCCCCGGGGGTGATACCGCTTTATCGTTATAAAAGGTGGGACCACTCGAAGAAATGGTCAGTATCGTCCTTGAAGTCGATAGTATTCCTCATGTTCTCTCGTTCTGCGCTCACTCTTTTCGTTCTTTTTGTTGGTTCTGCTCAGGCCGGAAAGCGCGGCTTGGCATGGCCTTGGTGTCCGTATACATCCTCTTAGCATTCGGGGACTGTTTTCTGAAACTTTTCTCTTAAACAGATAATAAGTCTCTGTACGAGCTGAGCTGTGTTCCAACTGTTACATAGCTTTAACTTTTTTTCCCATCGCTTTATAGTGACCCAGGCGTTCTGAACAACGGTGATGGACAGGTCGTTGCCATGTACGTTTGCCTGGGCTTTCCTCCGCCTTCAATGGGAGCTATGTCACTCATGAACTGTCTGCAGTTACGACTGGGAAACCTATGCTCCCCCAACTTCTACTGGCGGCACAGGTGGACTCGGTTTCATCGGAATGCAAGCTACCATGGACTCGGCTTCAAGCCCTGTTTCTCAGCTGGCTGCACGCCAGAAGGCACAGGGATGGGCAAGTACGTGTAACGATCTCCTGTTTGTCAATCCGATGGACTTACGACGGTTCTACCAGCCGTCTTCAGCTTAAACGAGCCTGATATCAACGGTATCTCACCCCAGGAAGCGGCCGAATGGTACATTGAATGGATCAATCCCCTGGTACGAAGAACATTTGCTCACATTTTACGCCATTAAATTTCGCACATCTCTTGTAGGCTATTAAGAAGGCTCTACCAGCTGTCACTTCTAGTGCCAGCTCTGGTCAAGGTCTCTCCTGGGTATCGCAGATGATCTCTGCCTGTGCTGGACGTTGCTTCTACGATTACATCAATCTTCGTAAGTCCATCTACGTTTGTTTCCTTGACTGCCCTTGTTCCTCACTGATGCTTTTCTTCCTCAGATTGGTACGGGTGAGTAAAAGGACGGCCGTTTTGGAAGAGGTTGACTTACCACTCTCGCAAAGAACCTCATTCGCTCAGTTCCAATCCTACGTCCAAAATGCCCATAACCAATTCCCGGTTCGCAAATTTACTAGCATTCCCGGAGCTTAGGCTAATTCTACTTTACATATACTTCTTCACTCCAGTCCGCCACCTTCGTCATCACCGAATTTGCCCTGAATAATGGCGGTGATCAGTGCGTGTCTCCGAGATTGTGTTGAACTCTCCGATGATGAGTCTAAACCTCTGTTTCCAGAGTCGCCTTTTTCAAATCCGCATTCCCCTTCTTGGACGGCTTGAGCTGTGAGTGAATTTTTATAATATATTCTTGATATCGAAGCTGATATATAAGTTTCACAGATGTCCTGTGAGTGGACTTTTTACTTTCTTTTGACGTCGAAACTGACCCGGACAAATCAAAAGTCTCTACTTCCCTTTCGTAGCCTCCTCGCCAGCGCTCGTGCAGGCTAATGATGCCGCAGCATTATCCCTTGTTGGCTCCAGTGCTTGTCTATACACCAATGCCGGCGGACCCTCTGCTGCTGGCAATTTGATGTACTAAGAAAGAAGTTTCCTTGAAACTTTGATTATTTAAAATATCTTTCTGTGCACTCTCTGTACTACTGGATTTGTAGTATGTACCTAATCGAAAAGAATTTGGCTTCCAAAGATGCGCTTGGACGCTGCCTGCAGATCATCTGTTCGGATACGAAAATGGTGGAGACCAGCCTTTTCCCAAAATTCGCTTGCCTGGCTAGTCCGTCTTGAAGTTCCACAAAGATAAAGTTGTTCGTTGAACAAAGAATAAGCATGTACATTCTGGTGAGTACATGCGATTCAGTGTTAGATACATTCTTCCCGAGCATCGTGATGATGACCATAGCATAGGACATAACAATTGCGTCCTTGGTGCCGTCATGACCGATAGTAGACCTCAAGTCAAGCGCTCTACTAACACCGTCTACACCTATTCATCTCTACACACTCTACACCACCAACCAGAATATGCTTGATCTCGAGCGAGCTCTTACGGCATTCAGTGAAAGCTCTTGTTGATGCTTTCCACGGACTCTACATTAAACCTCGTAATCATCCTCATACCTTTCAGCAAAACGGTGAAGCTGTCTCACTCACGTATCTCTCTCGTGTAGACCCCATTGCGGAGGGGAGACTCGATTTGGCGTTCTGAACCGGACATCAGCTTGCGGCCCATCAAGCCAGAGCATGATCTGTCTACTATGAATCACCTTGCTTTCTGAACCTTTGTATCTACAATAGAAAAGATGACTTTTCGTTCCGGGATGTGATTGGCTGTCAGACGCTCCACGACGGTTCCTAATTAAGCAACTATGCACGTGCCCTAACTCAATTAACATAGCGCTTCCTGTCGCTTCCTTCTTTCCTTCCTTCCCTCACGCTCTCTCAACGCTTTCCTTTTGTCTCACTGGTCATTTCTTTTTCCATGTCATTCTGACGCCTCAGCTTGCCCTCTCCTAGGTTTTCGGTTTTCATACTTCATGGTGTCCATGACGTACTTGCTTTTTCCCTGAAAACCTATGACGTCATGGGTTTTTTGCAGTGGTTTCGGTCGCTTAGGTGGGTATTTGCTGTTCGGTGTATGGCTCTTACCTTGGATTCTGTATGTCCATTCGCTCCCTTCTCTTCTCCTCCTCCTGACAACACGCTCGCTTTTCTGCAGATGACCATATCCGACCACAAACCGAAGTCGAGAAAGAGCTCTACCTCCGATTGTCCGACATTGTAAAGAAACCACCTGCGTATCTTTCCTCGCGCTAGCGTGAACCTGCTTTGACAATTCACAATATCGAAGTTTCTGGTCCAAATAGTGAGTCCTTGCATGACTCTTGGGTTTTCTGTCGTGGACCGATCATCGTATTTCCTTATTTTTTATTTGAAAGATCCTACTGTTATTCCAGGATCTGTAAAAACGCAGTTGTCGCTTTGTATCGTTCCTGACCATGATCTGAACACCATTTCTGGGTCGTTGTGTAGATTCCTTAGGTCGTCGTTCGACGAGATGCATTCGCCAAACGAGCTGAAGCTACGTGTGTGGCTACTAACTACCTGCTTATGACAAAACTGACTGATCGGTCTTATTTCTTTAGAGTCACTCCTCTTCCAAAGTCTGAAGTGCTGCTCGAATCCATGCCTGACGCTCTGGTATGTGCTCTGATGTTTTATGCTCATGAATATATTCATGATTTTCATTCGCAGCGCTTCCACGTTCCTCATGCCCTTCCCAAAAGCACCAGTAAGAGTTGCTTTGTTCATAAACTACACAGTGCATGCAACTTACACAGACTAGCCCAGGTTCACACCAAACAAGGTAAACACAAAAACCTCTTTGATTTCGATGCCAACAAAACATCCGACACAATTGAAATCCATGCTGATAATCCTCATGGTGAGCAGCGAGAAAAATTGAGTGACAGTTCCAGCATACCTACTTCTGGCAAGAGCGAAGTTCACTTTGGTGTCTACACTTATTATCTTACTGATATTTCAAGAAATCAAATTAATAAAAATCTGGTGAAAGTGCCGCCAATTTGAGTAGTAAATCCCAAACCCGTAGTAGAAAGTAACTGAGGATGCGAAATAATGTAATTCCTTCTCCGGTGCCAACGGCACGGGTCTCTGCTAGTTCGTTTTATATCATGGATAGTTTCTCTTCTCTAAGCGTACAAATCGAGCAAATGTACTTTCGTTGTCGTTTTCTCAAACCGTTAGGTTGTACGGCCCGGATATCACGCTTTGGCCCGTGCGACTCCGCCGTCATTACGCGTTCAGCTGGCTCCGCTCCGAATCCGTTGCCGGTTTTCTCCTTTAAATCGTTTCTCTTTCCGATACCACCATTCGTCGATGCCTCAAACGTAGTCTTTCTCCCTTCTCATATTATTATTCTTTCGTGATGTTACCCAGGGCTTCAATGCTGAGCCGGATCTCTTTACGGCGAACGTTCGCGTCGCAGCAAGCCCCAGCATCTCCAAGATGGCAGAAGTATGCTCGGAGAACGGGGTTTCTAATATTTGGATTCGGGTCTCTTTATACTTTGGATAGAGAGCTTAACGCCTCTGCAATAATGCGAAACCTTAGAACTCTTCAAACGGTGCGTCGACTCTGACTGAAAAAGCATAACCGCACTCTGACCTCGCCTAGTGTGCTATGATCACACTAGATTACAAGCTCAATTTTACAGAGGAAAAAAGCGATTCTATTCCGGAATTACACAGTCGGGTCGCTGATAGGATGTACGATTTGTTCCGGTCTAATGGCGGTCTATATATCAAAATTGGTGTGGCTTCTTTTTTATTATTATCCAAGAACGCTCAAGGCTCACGCTCATTCTAGGTCAAGCTATCGGAGCCAATGCGGCTCTTCTTCCGAAACCCATGCAAGAAAAGTTTGGGAAACTTTTCGACGATGCACCACAAATACCCTTCTCCGATGTCCTGAAGGTTTTCAAAGCAGAATTCAGTCGACCACCGAGTGGGCCTAATGGTGTTTTTGAGATATTCGAGGTCCGTACTTGGCTGTTTGAATTTTCAACTCTTGCTAAAATAACCCAAGGAAAACGCTGTCGCTAGTGCCAGCATCGCCCAGGTCCACAGGGCCAAGTTATGGCCTGCTCCAGGAGATACTGAGGAGAAATGGGTCGCCGTAAAGATCCAGAAACCGGATATTGCGAAGCAGATGAAATGGGATCTAGGGGCTTATAGAATGGTCATGTGGATGTTTGAGAATTGGGCGTTTGATTTACCCGTGTATTTTGTCGTTGGTGAGTTTTCCGAGCTTTTGTTAACATCTTACTCTCTCATTCGCTCGTATCAGATTTCGTTTCTGATCACCTTCGACGTGAACTGGACTTCGAGCTAGAGGCGGAAAATGCGAAACGAACAGCCAAATTTATTGCTGCTGAACCTCGGCTCAATGATAACGTTTACATCCCCCGTGTATACGACGAACTTACCACCAAACGTGTCTTGACCGCTGAATGGATATCTGGCATTCGCCTGAGTGACCGTGCTGGCATACGCCGACTTATGGGGGAAGAAAGTAATACCATCGTCTCTCAAGCGACCATTCCCTCTGCCGTGCTTTCGCCGGATGAACCTCTACCAATGACGTTCCAGTTTCCTCCTAAACCTCTCAAAGGCGGTGTCCAGTCCCTAATGCAAACCATGGTCGAACTCTTCAGTGCCCAGATGTTCAGTTGGGGTTACATCCACGCCGATCCTCATCCCGGAAATGTCATCTATAGGCCCAATCCGCGAAACCCGACCGTCCCTCAGCTTGTGCTCCTCGATCATGGATTATACGTTGCGGTCGACGAGGAGTTCCGTCGGGACTGGGCTTTGTTATGGAAGGGCTTGCTTACGGGAGAATTCAAGGGTGTTGAGAGGACGACGAAAAAGTGGGGAATGGGGCTACCCGATATGTTTGCGAGCGTTGCGCTTGCACGGCCGGTACGATTGACGCGCAAGGATCGAAAGGCGGAGGCGGAGAAGGTTACCAAGGAACTCGAGGAGTACATGAAGCTCAGTCAGTACGAGCAGAGCGTCAGGTAAGAGCTTGGAATCTGATCTCCTTCAGTGTCACTGAGCACGCCATAGAATGAAAGCGAAGCTGAAACAATTCCTGATGGACACGGACCGTATGCCGAAGGCATTGATATTCTTGCTCCGAAATATGCGGTAAGCGTCTGTCGTTATCCTTTTTCTTTCCCCAACACCATCTCTCTCTTTTCTAGGATTGTGCAGGGAAATAATCAATCGTTTGGTGCCCCCGTCAACCGAGTCAAAATCACTGGGCTATGGGCCTCAAAATCACTCACCCGCTCACCTAATCTTACACTGGGTCAACGTCTCGGAGAATACGTGAACGATATTGTATTTCGAAGCGTATTGATATCTTTGGACATCGCATTCTGGACGACACGATTCAAGCAGCGTATATATGCCCTATTCGGGCGGAAGTCCGATAGTTTTGAGGATGAGTTGGAGAGGGCGATGCGAGGGCTGATGAAGAATAATGTCGGAGTGGAAGTGGAGAGGAATGCGTTCAATGGATGATGTACATATAGAACGATACCAGGGAGATATCTTTATTAAAGAACGGTATATAGTTTATCCATAAGTACAGGATCTACCTCTTGGATTTGGTAGGGTGTTCCCGGCGCAGCAAGCCAAGTAACTTAGAGTAATAGGACTCATTGAGCTTTGCACATGTAGCCTACACAGAATAGCAGGGTATGCCGCCGCCGCCGAATCTATCGCACTCTCCTACACGGTCACGCACCAAGTCAATATGAGGGCTCATGAGACCGAAAAACACTGCATACTACCGCATATGCATAAAGTTGAGTTCGAACAGCAACATTCTAGACACTGTCCCGTTCAGGTAGAGCAATGAGTGGGTGCGACTTTGATATCAAGATGCTGTAGTTCATTACATGTATGCAACAGCCTGCCAGTAACAATTGATGTCGAGCAAGCATATAATCGGTCGTTTGCGGGAACTTAAGAGACTCTTTCAGTGCTGAAACGTTCATAATCACGGCCAGTTTTCCCCTCGATCCCAAACAAAGCCATCTGCGTCGTAAATGTCCAGATCCGTTCACAATGGCAGAAAACGAATAGATTTTACCAACAGCTTGTTAATGGTGTATAGTATAAGATCCACCATGGTATCACCTTTTCTACTGCACTACCCATCGATCCATGAAAAGTTTTACTCGATCATTCATAACTTTTGCTTTATTCAATCTTTCTCGAAGTTCCTCAACATTTAAGTGGCCAAATCCCCTGCTGAACTACGCAGATCGACAACTCTACGAAGGTCCTTTGAACTCTGTTGTACTAGGCTGCCCGAGTCGGGATAATAGCACTTTACCCGCCCAATGGCTTCGTCTTGTAATCCTTTCCATTCTGTCTTCCCGAAGAGGGATGTTTCATCTCAAAAATCGCGTTTTCAGGCATACCACGATATGGCCACCCACAATGTGGACGATGGCACGGGAGGACTCGACGGCTCAATCAGATTTGAACTTGATCGTCCTCAAGTAAGTAATACAAACAGTCTACTTGTATAGCCGTCTAATCGGGATGATAAAACAGGATATCGGACAAGGAATGATCGACTCTCTGCGAGACTTCACCGGGGGTAACGATTTTGTGGGTCAAGTACAAGCGCCATTTTTTGGAAGTACGTCGAATACCATTTTTTGGATGGCGGGAAGGTGCTGATGTAACAACCACGCGCAGTGGCAGATATAATAGCTTTGGGTGCAGTTTTGGCCGTCGCTGGATGTGGCGGTCCTGTGGTTCCTTTCAGCGCTGGTCGAATTGATGCTACAGAGGCGGGTCCAGCGACGGTTCCAGAGCCTCAGCAAGACCTTGCCAGCCACACAGAGTCTTTCCGCCGTCAGGGATTTACACCCAGTGAGATGATCGCCCTCGTTGCGTGTGGTCATACCTTGGGCGGGGTTAGACAGGTGGACTTCCCCTTGGTTGTAACGGATAATGCAACGGTTGTTCAATCCTTTGATTCGACGCCTGCGTTCGACACAGCAGTGTTGGTCAACCGCTGATTGCCTTTTGTTCAAAGAGAGCTCACATTTTTTCAGCGTGTCTGAGTACCTCCAAAACACCACCAGGAACATCCTAGTCGTGGGCCCGAACGTCACAACTAGATCGGATTTCAGAATTTTCTCTAGCGATGGAAATGCGACGATGCAAAGGTATGGCTAAGCTGAGGTTTTTGCACCGTAGATATTTACCCTTTGATCTGTTCCAGTCTTTTATCACCTGATACGTTTGACACAACCTGTGCAAGCCTCCTGGAGAGGATGATCAACACTGTTCCAAGCAACGTGAAGCTCACAGACCCCATTACTCAACCATTCGAGTACCTTGTAACCGACCCTATGTTTGCTATCCGCGATGGCTCATTATTCATGGCTACCGCTTTACGAGTGCGTCATATAATAGTAACTTACATACTTGAGCAAAGAGCTGATATTTTCAGAAAGGTGTTGAGCAGTAATCCGGCACGCACAGTGACACTGTTCTGGACTGACCGTCGAGGATCGTCTTGCCCTCCCAATGGCTGCTCTGCCCAGCCCCATTTCAGTCAAGGCGTCACTTTCACTGTTATTGGGACAAAGCAGGGGGTGACCGCCCAAAGATTCTCTTTCAACGCCACTATCAACTCCACTGCCTCGATTTCCAAATTCTGGTTCGAGATCAACGAGAATGACGGGTCGGAGCCTATCACTGTTGATAATAGTGGAACCGGATTCGTGATTGACCAAGATTCTGTGTTTGTCGATATCGGACGAATCAAATCGGGTTTCATCGGTTCACCGGGTGTCTCTGGAGACGTTACGGAGCTGGTCGTCGCGGTATGTTTTGCGCAGTGTTTCGTTTTCTTGATTCCTTGAGTTTCTATCAAACAAACCTCTCATCTACTGCGCCATAGATCCGTGGGGATTCCACTTCATTCAGTAACGCTTCTGTATCATCGTTCGTCCCCAGTTCCAACGGCGAACCTCCCTTCAGCCCGACCATCGAGGTTTCCAACCTCGAGCTTGACACGACCAACGCTCCTGATGGAGGATACATATTTCTCACCACAAATATTTCCACCCAGACGACGTTTTCGGATGTGACAGCGACTCTTGCGGGCGGAGCAGTGACTGCGAAGAATTTTGATGTGAATGCAGCTTTGAGAGTCATTTCCTCGGCCGCGTTTCCTTGAGACGGGAATCGATTAAAATTTGTGTAATACGAATAGATGTATAATCGTATACTTTGAGTGTTTTGTGGGATTTCTAACATCGTATCGAGCATGGTCAATACCTGTGGTATGAGGTTAAGAAGGGAGAAGGACTGATCATGAGCTCGGCGCTTGAATGAAGGTCACGCTAAGCTGAGTCACATTGGCGCTTAGTTGTCTTATGACCCTCGACGCACGTCCAGCCTTAAGAATTGCTTGCGCCCCACAAAGGACGAAGAATGACGAAGAACATCAAGACTACGAGATTCTATTGCTGCATCATTTGATCTGAATCGCTGAAGGAAAAAGCCGCTTTCTTCTTCGTCTGCGTTACGGTCTTGGATGGGTCGCGTCTTGGCTGTGATGCACAGTATAGTAGAGTGGTGAGTATCAACGGTACTGACCATTTTCAGCTAGAGTCTCTTAAGAATGACATCCGGATCGCAAATGGAAAACCTGTCATGCTCAGACGGCTTGACCCTCCACCTTCCCATGAACTCAAGATCATCAAATGTATATCCTCCTGCCACCTGAACCACGGAATCACTGTGTCCCCATATCCGAAATCTTGACCATTCCCAGGTCAAATGGGAGGAAAGGAATTAATTGTCGTTACTATGTCCTTTCAGGCTCCTTGGGACAAGCCGGACTTTGAGACCGCCGGGGAAGTTGTGGATTTTCGCTCTCTCGTCTTCGAGGTGAAGTTACTCTGTTGCGAATTTTTACTGAGCTCTTACTTTACCCCCAGGTCTCGAGTATATTTAAATCTTTCGCAAAAATATGTCATCTCGTTTCGCGACTACTCGCCGTGTACGCGGAGAATCCTAGCGATGCGCAAAACTACAATACCATGATGGAAAGTTGGTACCCTCTGTATACCGATCTTCCTCGCCCCCTCCGCATCTGCAAGAAGATGGACAGGAGTGGCCCCGATCAAATACCACTTTGTTGGCTGGGACCTATCGACCCTATCGCAGACATCTCTCTATGATTACCCTTAGGGTACGGCGGTACCCTGTCTGTACCGAATTTCAAGAATAATGAGCCTTGTGATCCGTTCGCTGTGGACGTGTACTATTTAGGGAATGTCATACGCAATGCTGAACGGCTTCAATTTGTGCAATATCGTCACCGTTTTGCAGCGATCCGAAGAAGATTGAACTGGTGGAAACTGCGTTCCCGCGTTTCCAATGGCAAGAACGTGCCCTCATTCTTCATCTTATTTACTCTCCGTCTCATTGATTGAAATAGCTCAACTATTTTCTTCGACGGATATCAGTTATACTTGACTACACGAGGGCCAAAGGGTATTCGAATGCTTAGGTTTATCTTACTTGCTTAAGTTAAGGCTTCATGAAATATAGTTGGGATTTTAACGCTGATCGAGATCCCTGAAGCCATATATGACCAGCGCCGAGCGTATTCATCAGTTGTTGTATTCAGTCTAAATCAACGTTCCCACCGGAAGGACTCAAGCTGCGCTCATCGCCACTGTTACTGCTCAGCTTTTTCAATTTCGGTCGTTAGACCGGCTCTGAACCATTCCCGAAATCAGGAGCTTTTTCGGTAAGAGACGTAGATTTCTCCGCCATGTAACAAGATGAAAGCCACAGCTTATCCAACCTGTACTGACTGAGATGAGGACGGGAAAAACTCCACTTGACGGCAAGCAGAGAACAAGTATAAAGGATCAGTGGAAATTGTGGTCTCTCAGCATACGCCGGTCGTACTCCCTCATCACATCCATTTTAATACCAGTCGTTGACGACTCAGGCTCGATCTTCATATCATGCGCTCAGTCCACAATTTCATTACTATCATTGGCCTCCTCTCCGCATCCTCATTTGCGACTCCCCTTCAAGCCCGTGGTGAATCTCATACCATCACTTTCGCCAACAAGTGTGGCAAAGGAACCCCAACTTTGGTCCAAAGTGGCAAGATCTTGTCCACGGGCCAACCTTTCACTTCTTCTGGGCCTTTTGAGGCAGGTATTGCGTGAGTCATAATATTGAAGCAAGATTGATAGCCCTGATTGACACGAAACATCAAGGTATCTCCAAACTGGTCAGTCTAAAACTGAGGGAACCTTCTGCCATTTTGTACAAGCTCTTATGTCAGGGATTGTGTAGGTGAATGCGGCTTGAATGGCGACAAGTGTACGACACTAGAGATGACTTTGAAAACCCCGCCTACTCCGGGGGCAGGCTCCAGCACAGACGTGACACTCATTCCACCGTAAGTAGCATGGATCTATCAAATTTTACCGTACTATCAAAGCCTGAAATCGACCCCGTGTACTTGCTCTCATTCCCCTCAGGCATGCTTTCAACGTCGGAGTGGGGTTCAAGTAAGTTTGGTAAGCCGTGGAGACTAAGCTGTGCTGAAAATTATTATCGCCAGATATTCAAACGGATGTGATGGTCAAGGTCAAAGCTGTACGTAGTATCACTTCCCGTTTTGGTCGACAGCTACCCTGAGTACCCGTTTGATCAGGCGAGGCCGCAAATTGCCACAGTGCTTTCAGAACACCTACCGACTACTTTGCACAGACACAATGCGAGGAGGCGAACGTAAGTTCTTTTCCGGGCGTACTTACTTACTTGTAAAGAGACTAAAGAGACCTCTCGGTTTTCATAGGTCAATCTCGTCGTTACTTTCTGCTAGTTCGAGTGTGTAATATATGACTTGATACCAAAGAAAGATAACCGTAACAAGAATGTAAAGATTACAGCGCATTCTCATTAAAGATAGGGGATACATATTACGAGAGAAAGATAATCGTTATCGTTATAGAAAAACCGGTCATCTTTTAATCTGAACCCAACAAAATCGCATATTATTCTTCTCTATGGGTACTAGTATCGACTGTACATCTGGCAGCTCCATCTACGGGGAACCGATAGGATGAATCGATCCCGCAGCCGAGATACTTCGTATGTATTGCGACACAGATTCTCTCAAAGCCTGGGAGTTTCCCAAAAATTTTCGCGCATCTTTCGCATTATTGCACGCTCGAAGGGCCGCTATGATTCTACATCCCGAGTGTCAATGACTAGTAGAAACAATTCCTAAATGAAGAACCGACCGGTTGAGCTCCTCTTCGTATTTGTGAATGATATCTCGGGGGATAGAGTCATAATGCGAGTGAATTCGATTCACGATATTTTCCAGAATTGATTGGATGTCTCTCAACTCATTTTGGAGGGCTCCTGGAGGACGTGGAAACATGACATCGTCTAGGAATGCCGTGGCTTGGATGAGGCTGGTAATTATATTGAACAAAAATGAAGACATTCTGGGACGCAGGAAGACTATAGATGAGAGTGTAGAAGATGGGGGAGTAACAGCGGGCGCTGAATAAAGGCAAGCTAGGCTCTATGGAGGCTTTGGGGGTTTCTGAAGGGAGTAGGCAGACTTGGGCGGCCTTTATATGATTCCAGGATGACGGTCGGTGAGCTAAAGAGAACAAGGAGCACCGCTGTCGGCGAGCGGGAAAGCTGAAGCGCATAAACCTAAGATTCTGGAGCCAATACCATCTCTTGCCCAAATGAGTAAACATCACGGTCTTTGCAGAGACAAGGTCGTTATGAGGTGGCAAGGTATCGACACTAGCAGAATCCCTTGTTTTCTTGACCGCCGACCGCGTTAGGGCGGTGTCAATTATATAGAGTAAATTAAACCTTATCTGCCATGTGGCTGCTTTATTTTTTCAAAAAAGAAAACTGTCCAGGTCCGATGGCAAATAGGTAGACAAGCCAGTATAGAGATAGATGGAAGGGCTTGAAAAGCTGCTTGAACTACGCCGGTTAAATTCTCTCTGGAGGGTATCCAGTGTGGGTCCATCATAGCGAACATTGAATGTCCCTGTTGTCGATAATATGCCCCTTCCCCGCATTGAACAAAAGCGCGATAAAGTTCTGTCAAGTCTGACTTAACCGTTCTCATCTAAAAGAATTGGCATGTGTGGAACTGGTTGCAATAATGGTTGCAATAATCGAGATTAGCGACGGGGAGAACCTCTTTTGCTCATGTTTATCTGGTTGCCTTGCACGGTAGTTACTTGAAAACAAGGTCAAAGCGACAGATAGCGACGATAGGTGCCACCGGGCTGTGTGTCCTTGTGGACGACACCCACAGCTAGCTTTCTGATCGTTCAGAAAAACAAGGCGTGGGACCGACATTCCAAAATGGTTCTGGCACACGATTTTGCTTTCAGGCTGGATATGTAGAACGACAAAACTGTGGGGAGTTCCGGGGAGGCTCGCGGCTGGATGACGCGTCCGCGTGGGAGAGAGGGTGAACCTGCGAAAGGATCGTGAGTTAGGTCTTGTCAAATCAAGCCAAAGTCTGAACGTGCAATACCTACGACCTGCCAATGAGTATTGTTCTTGTAGTTTACAGTGTCGAACGTGCATTGCGAAAATTTCTATACGTTGATTGGTTGGCTTTCAGTGGCAAGTCGACCGGCGCTGATCGGAGCTCTAGAAGAATGGCTTTCAACAGCACACAAGAGACAAGCTAGCCGCGGTGGGCACGCGTAGATGTTCTGGAAGCAAGCAGTATCACTGACTTGATTCTGCCGATTCCCGAACTCTCCATCAATGCTTTTCTAACCAACCAGACTTTTTCCCTGAGGTACCATGGTCAAAGGTCAAAGCTGTACGTATCGTTTCCCGAGTAGTTTCGAGTCCGGGCGAGCGGTGATCAGGTGACTGGCAACTTCCTCACAGCGGTTTGCACAACCTTTCTCGAGGCTCTGGGCGATCAAATTTTCGGTTATTAGATGAAAGGAAGCACAAGCAAGAAAACTACGAAATTAAGGACCGAAAGATACAAGCTATGAGATAAACTGAGTGCGAATACGACCGTGGCAAAGACTGCCCTAGACTGAAGAGTAGGTACAGAAACCATTATAAGTTCTATTATCCCTAGATAAGTAAATGAGTATCGACACCCTCAAACTCCTTGGGTGGCATATCAGACCAATGTTTAGCAAACATAGCACAATCCACAGCACGAGAAAACTCAACGTAAATGCACCGAGTTTTCACATCGTACGCAAAGACTCGGGCATTCAAGATGCGCGATGAACACTGTGGAAAGACGCTGTCTAATACCCAGTGAAACTTGATTAGAATGGACTCGGGATCGTCGACCCAACTTTCGGGCATGGGCCCGACGCGAAGGCCTTGGTCGGGGCGGGATACCGATGCATCCTTTGCTGGGCCTATTCGCCCCGGTTTGGGTTTGTATAAGAGAGGAAGGAGCGCAGACTCTTGCGGTACGACGGTGTTAGTACTGAGCTTCCCTTCTTCTTCTGCTTTCGTGTGTACTATCGGCCCCCATGGCACTGTATCCAGCTCCGGCTCCAGCGCCAAGTAGTCCACAACGGTCACAGGTCCGTCATGGGCATTGTGTACAGATTTCCATACAGAGATTGCGAGAGCCCGAGCGTCCTCGACAATACCGTTTTCGGCGCGCTTTTCACGTGGATTGTCGCAGCAGGCTCTTATATCTGAGGCGATTCTATTACAAGTTGAGCATCAGCGCCAAGAACGGAGAACCAGAAGTCATCAGGGCTAACCGGGTACATTCTGACATATACTCGTGAAAGATATGCGGAGAGAGGTTTGAGCGTTCTCGGTGAAGCCATTCTTCGGCGCTGCCTAGGAATGAATGGGCCGAGTGCATGTCGCGCTCAAAGGTCTCTCGTGCTCGAGGAGAGGGGTGGCCCTTGAAAATCTCCACAACTACGGAAGCGCTAGCAGCTTTATAAATCGAGCTGAAAGCCATTTCGAAGGAAATTCAGGGGGATTATTCGTTCGAAAATGGATGATGATGTGTGGTAGTAAAGTTAGAAGCAAGCTAGGTCGGGAAGGTGGTGGAGTTTCAGAGGAGAGGCTATAGGTTTTATATCGTCTTGGTAGTCCCTCCGTGACCTAAAGAGATTGAAGAGCAGAAAATAAGGACAACTGAGACCAAAGTAGTAAAATTGAAGTAAAGGTACCACCAGCTAATACCATTTCTTGATCAGACAAGAAGGTAACCATTATGCTTTAATTCGCAAAGAGGAGAGCGTTGCGAGTTGAATGGTATCGACACGAGAGGAATCCTTTGTTTTCTCGTGGAGGAAAAGGTAGAACGGCGGAGACTTGACCTAATTCAAAATCGGCACTGGCACTAGCCCTAGCCCGGGCCGAAAATTCTGTTCCGTTTCTGGCCCAATCGCTCCCTTCTTGTCTTGCTTTTCTCCCTTCCTCATCATGAACATGTTCATGAACTCGGGCACATCTGGAAACATGGACCAGGATATGATAAACGATCCAGAACTTGCACCTCAGATGGTGCAGCTCCTGTTCAAAACGCTGGAGAAAACTCGGTTGCGCCTCAAAGAGTTTGAGGACAAGGCTCAGAGATTAGATGTTCGTCCATTTTTTTGCCTTCTTTAATCTATTGTTTATGTCTTATCATTCAGTGTACAGGTCCTCTTGAAATCCGAGCAGGCCGAAGCCGCATCAACTAGTAATAGGGCCTCCTCGAGTTTGAGTTTGAGTTTGAGCTCAAGCGAGTTGCAGAGGCTTCAGCAGCAGAACGGGGATTTGACAAAGGAAATGGACGCTTTGAAAATGGAAAGAGATGCGCTGGTTAAGGCCAAACAGGATATGTTAACGAGACAAGCAGAGCTAGCTCAGACTTTGGAGCAGGTACGAGCTAAAGCCGTTGTTAAATCCGTGCGTGAATGGCTGTAGGAGGGGTTTTTTACTCATTTTTGCCTCATAGGAGCCAATAGACTCGAACGACTTACTTGCGTCCGGCTCCAGTCGACCTGTGGTCCGGAGTGCAACCCCGAGAGCTCCAAGAGCTCATAATATTTCTCCGCCGAACGCTCAAGTCGCATACTCGACGCTCAGAGATCAAGCTTCCAGTTTACGGAAGGAGAACGAGTCCCTTAAGGAGAAGGTTCATCATCTGGAGGAAGACTTGGAACGAAATGGTCAACGACTCAACCAGGCATTAGATTCTGAAGCAGCGACAGTGGAAAAGGTATGTCCATCTCTGATTATTTTTTTTGAAATTGGCCGCGGGCGGGAGCTCACAAAACACCCAGTTAAAAGCTGCTAAAGACACCCATTCCATCTTGCAGGAAAAGTTTGCCCGGTTAACAAGCAGTCTGAATGAGCAAGCGACCGGGGAAGACCGACAGGTTTTTCCTTGTCTATACCTACACTGAATCGCTTTCGCTAACGTGAAATCCACAGCGTCAAGATATTCATACAGCCTATGTTGAGTTGCGTAACGCGTTCGACCAAACCACTGCACAACATCAGGCGTTAATAACGGAGAAGAGTCATTTGGAAGAGCGGCTTTCGTCAGAAGTCAATAATCTAAAAGCAGAACTAGCGATTGAGGCTAGCAAGAACGCCAATCTTGTCAGTGAATGCCGTAGGCTGGAAGAAAACGGTGCGAATACTAGAGGAGAATTGGATGAGGCAAAGGCTGAACACGAAAGCCAGGTTCGTGACAACATATATCTTGTCATTTTTTTGTTCAAACTCGGTATCATAATTATTAGCTTAGGAATGCCCGGAAGGAGATATCAACACTCCAGACGCAGATCACAAAAAAAGTTGTCCTGATGGAAAAACTTAATTCTCAGAACTCGGAGGTGGGAAGGGTCTTCTTCTACTCAACTCTCGTCGGGCCGTTGACCGTTTATCCTTCTCATGAACAAGTTGACGGCCAAGAATGCTTCGCTGCAAAGTGATCTAGCCATGTTGAACGTCGAATTAGAAATCGCAAGAACGGCGAAACCAGAATTGGAGTCTTCATTGAATACCAGACCGAACAATTCAAGGCGTATTCAGATAAGATGTCGGAGCTAGAGGCCAACTTGCAGTCTATTCGCGATGAGCTTCGAGAATCAGACTCAAGAGCGAGAGTGTACAGAGAGGTGTGTATCTTCTGGTCTTATTGAAGTATTTATTTTTTGGTCTAACTCGGTTTCTTTCTGAAGCGTGACGCTCGGCTTGCACAAGCAGCCGCAAGTAACAATATCAATCCTGGACACGATAGTGCTGCTCGTGTACCATCTCCAATACCAAGCCCGGAATCTCGACAGTCTTTGGTCTATCCGCAAACGAGAAGTCCTTCACCACTCCTCTGTAAGCCCGAAATGGACAGTACCTCGGCCGATGTGGCGTATGCCTCCCACCCGCCGGCTAGCATGTTATCTTCGCCTGAATCTTCAACTGTTCGTCCAGATGGTCTTTCGGACACTCCATATGCCCAAGAACCCTTGCACGCTGTACCCTCCCAGCATCCTCCTTCTGAGAAGGGTATTCTCGGAGCGGATCAGGATGGACAACAAATAATGAAATTAGCAGGAAGCCAGAGTACCAACCCCTACGCACAGGTTCGTCTAGTCGCGAATTTTTGATCCCAGATCGGGTGATGTGATTTACGTTTCAACAGAAGACTCCCCTGGAACAACTCTTGCACGCCATATCCTTACGACCTCAATGTGCGAAAAGGCCTCCCGGAACAGAATTGCAACCTGTAGCGCTCGCAGCTGATCATTTATTGGAACATTTGGAGAAAGCTGCTCCGAAGCATTATTGGTGAGTTTCTCCGTATAATCGGCGTATCGACCTATACTCATCGTCGTAGGCCCCAAGGACCCGCGATATTTTATCTTCCAGGCCGATTGCTCACGGCAGGTGCACAGCATTATGCTCTTGTGGAGCCGAAGAATCAGGTTATCCGGACACGTCAGAGCAGACCTGCGTTCAGAATCAACTCGAGGTTTGAGTTGTTTGTGGGACAGACGAGGGATCTGTTCGTTTTAGATCCAGAGGGTGATTTGGTGAGGTATGCTGGGAGATATAGGTGCTTTGAGATTGGCCAAACGTTGAACGCTGGGAAGAGCTTCGTACTGGAGGATGTGAAGGAAAGTGCGAAAGAGTCTGAGATCGTGAGTTTTTTTTTCTCTTTCTTTCTATTCTCCTGTTTGGGTTAGTTGTTGATTGTACTTTTGATGTTGTTAGGTTGTACAGGCCATTGTGAACAGATGCTCCCGCATGCCGCTCAGTAAAAAATCCACCTTTAAGAAAGAGGAGGTTTCAGGTTGGGTAATGGATGGGACGATTAAGCTTTGTCTTTTTGGGTTGGAGTGTGTGGACTATGATGTGGAGCTGGCAAAAGCTCTTGGGGATTATCATCGAGATGAACAGAATGGGACGATGGACACTGTTACGAGGAAGCGGAAGAGGGATGAGCTGGAGCTGGGTAGGGGTAGGGGGAGAGGACGTGGGCGGGGCCGCGGGAGGGGACGAGGACCGAGTGAGAGTACTCGCTACCGATCGTGGTCTCGTTCTCGTTCTCGGTCACTGATTTCATCATCTCCACGAAGACTTCGTTCGCCTTCTTCGGCTATGGATATATCACCTCCACCAGATTCTCGATATTCTCCGATTGCTAGACGGAGGTCGAGATCCCGTTCGTTTACTCCGCGCTCGCCAAATTTTATCCGCGATGGCGACCGTCGGTCGTACCGTCGTTCATTATCCCCCAGGTCACCCCCATTCAGCTCTCGATCTCGATCTCCCTTTCGTCGTCGCCCGAGTCCTTCACCGACTCCAGTCCCGTTGCGTTCCAGACTGGATCCGTACAGTGTGCACCGAGCGACTCCTTCTCTACAACCACCTCCCTCATTTCCGGTTCCTACAGGTCCGAGAGCCCAAACTCTTCATCAGCCTTCTCCCATGCCTGTGTTCTTCCCTGATAGAGCGAAATATGGTCAAGATCAAAATCAGAGTGTTTCGTCACCGCCCCAGCTGCTGAAACGGATATGGGATGGGCCTGGGATGGATCGTTAGTATGTGCGGATGAGGGATTTAGATGGCCGGACGGAGTCCTCACACGGCCTTTTTTATGGTTGGGGACGATTTATAGACAAATAGATAGAATATCATAAGTCAAAAGGCACAATAACTTTATATACCTCTTCTTAGAAGTTAATTACGATATCGAAGAGAGGAAGGCAAGAAATAGCTCTGGTGCTTCGTGGATAGTAGTGTTCATTAAACTAATATTATACTCTCAAGAGCTCCCACAATAGCCTTAATTCAACGTTTGGTTCTCCGAACATCCACTCCAGCCCATCGATCTGCTTCCCGATACGGACATGCAAGTCCATGAGAGTTGAGTGAGTATATTCCAAGCTTTTCGCTTCTCTCAGGTACTCCAGCACGAGTTGCTTTTGCTCGTGCATCATCTTCCCCATGGAGCGACGGGTGCAGAGTATGTTGCGTAGTTGTAAGTTCTCTGGCTGCGATTGCAAGACGTGAATGAGGGGAAGGGAATATTTTCCTTCATCAAGATCTTCACAAAAGCCCTTTTGCTTGGAATACTGCGAGTTGATTCAATTAAGACTCATATGCCCAAACTTCATCGAAAGGCATAATGCTTACATCGGGCGAGACCAAGTTCTTGTAATCATCAGCAATCTGGAAATAGCGACCGAGTAGTTTTGTCAGTGTGCTCAGATCTGCTTGGGTAGAAGCAGTTCTGTGCGCTTGCATCAGTTGCACTACTAATTCAAATTGTGCACCGGTTTCTGTTACTTTCCAGTTAGGCCGATGCGAGGTTTCCAGGCTGGAAGCAATAGGAGATGATATATGTACGTACTGCAGTCAATCATTTCCATATATTCTTCCTCGGTCGGACATATTCCATTGAATGTCCAGTGAAGGTCGAGGGCTTGACCCTCGTAGAGATTCAATAATCTGCCTGAAGAAATCTTGAGTCGCGTTAAACTTCAAGTTTTCTCTACGCATATACATACCCATCGCATTCTGGGGGTTCCCGAGAAGTTGAATTTCCTCGATTGCTTTCACGATGCAGTAGCCAGATGTATTGATCGTTTGAGGGGCGCCGAAGATGGTATGTGTGGCAGGTTTTCCGCGTCGCAAAGGAGATGAATCTTGAAAGTCGTCCAGCCTATGTCACAGGTAAATTTCTTGGATCAAACCACTGTAGAAGACACTTGCATTAACGAAGCCTGGTGCAGCAGGTTGATGGTAGTCTTGATTTGACCGACTGTATGGTGGGGAACCTTGAGCCAGTAATTCAAAGCATCGATGAATTTGTCTCGGATGCCCTTGGAGGGTAGGGAGGCGATATAATGATATGGCGCTTCAACAATCTATGAGTGGGGAAAAGTGTATGTATCATCTGGTAGGTACGCAGAGCTTACCTCCTTAGCAAGTATGGCACCGGGAACATCACCGTCTATGGTCTCCGAAGACTTTTCTTCTGATTCGTATAATAGCTCGGTTAGATCTGAGTAAGCGACACTTTGAATTAGCAGATTGATGGTGGTCTTGATTCGACTAGCTGTATAGTAGGGAACGTTGAACCAGTAACTTAAAGTGTCAATGAATTTGGGTCGGATACCCTTGGAGGGCAAGGCGATATAACGATATGATCCTTTAACAACCTGCAAGGGGAGGGGGGATTTTGTATGTATGTCGGATGGTACCGGTAGCACTGCCAGACTTACCTCCCGGTTAGCAGACTTGATACCGGAAATATCACCGCCTGTGGTGCCCGATGACTTGTCCTCTAATTTGTACAATGAATTGTTCGAATCCCAGTAAGAGTTCTCAGGCGCAACCTTGGTCGGGTTGGAAATCCTTGACATGTAGGAGCTATCCAGTTCGGGCAAACCATTACGGATCCAGTCCAACTGTTTTTTGTTTAACGATACCTCTCGATTGTACCGCGGACATGTCATGCTCCAGACAAGATTCCCGGAGTAGCAATACTGCGTAGCTTCGACATAATGACGAACACCCACTGGGAGAGACTTGTCCTGCTTAACACGCTTGACAATCTCAAGATACTCGGCACCATATTGTTTGATCAATTGGCGACAGATTTCCCGTGCACCACGAAGATCAGTATTATGCTCCAATTTCAAAACTTCCAGAGCATTCGTTATGAATGAGTTCTGATGACTGGCTGCCTCGAGCTCTTTTTCATACGAGTACAGATCGTTTTGAAGAGATAGGCCACGGAAGGCAGATTTGGTCAGCTCGCGGCATTTTGGAATGTCCTTCTCGTCGATTTTGAGCCCCAGGCCAAACGTAACAAGTCCAAACGTAAACCTGTCTGTAGGTCTGGTTCACTAGCCTAATCATTCTATAGATTGACTCACATTTCCCCAGCATCTAAGGTGCGATAATCCAAGTATTCTTCGAGTGTTGAAAACTCCTGTTGATGTTTCCGGTTTGAGCCAGCATCGAGGGACTCTGCCCAAGCTTTCATCATTGCTATTGCACTGTTCATATCTATGAGTAGAAGTCAGGGTTCGAAATTTATGAACCTACCATTCCCGATCAAGGGCAATCATCTCAAGCAATATTTGAGACTGTATCCTTCGCTTGGTCGCCTGCATTGTTTCGGCGTCCTGTATGTCAATTTTCCCTGTTTGTGCGCCTTCCAGAAAGGCCGAAACCATCTTGTCATTCTCGATGACACCCTAACATTGTGAGAATTAACGGCGTAGAAGATTCAATGAGATATATTACCTCTTTGTCTTTGGGATCGACGAGTTCCATGGCGTCTATATGCGGTGAGTCAGCTTGATTGCACTATTATGTGTAAAGCCGTTACATACCATCGTATAGAAAGGCGAATTCTGTGGCGTAGGAAATGATCTCCAGACGGTCTGGCAAACACTCCGGAACACAGGCTTCAAGAAAGTTGTGAACTGGACCCAGATCGCCACGGTATTTAGTTATCGGGCCAACGAGTCGGGTCCAGTCTCTATATGCGCGGATAGCGCCTCGATCCTCGAGAAAGCCGTATTTATGCTTCCTGAGGTCGTAGCCATTGCAGAGCCCGTCGGTCTCGTATGTCGAAGGATCGACGATGGTTGAATAACGGTACTCCATCTGCGAGTGCGGTGGATGAGAGATATAGACAGTAGCTGTTTTCCAAGTTGAAGCAAGCGAAGGCTCCCTTGGGAGTATTTATACTTTTTTTTTTTTTTTTTTTGAGCTGAGATATGTCAAGAATGCTTTCATTCAGAGCCTTACGATTTTGGGCTGTCTCTTGAGTCAGAGAATGATGACGCTTTGGAGGCTCCGTATCGTACATGCGCTTTATCTTGGAGTATGAATTATTGAGTCGGCTTGTGCGAGCTTCTGTCCTACCAAAATTTAGCGAATCTATTGCGAAGCAGGGTCAGTGGCGAGCCACAATTCTCCTGGGTCCTGGCACGACTGAAGTTTCCCCGCACGGAAATTACTATACTCACCTAAGAAGTTTTCCCGCCCGGCAATTACTATACTCACCTAAGAACCTCGATTCACGCAGCCCACAAGCCCGAAAAGCCGGCATGATGTGGAGACCGGTTTATGTACCTAAGGCTAAGCCATACAAATACTAGGATGTATATGTTAGTAAGACCTCGTAGGCTGGATCATCGTTATCTAGATACCAATAGTAGACACACCCCACTGCCATCTCGGTAGAACGTGCGTGTATTGCCATGGCTTCTTTGTGACTTGTCATTTGGAGGATTGGTACCTACATCCCGACAGCTCGCCAGTATATGCCAGTGTGGATCGTCCGACCAGTGTATGTGTGCATCATACTGACACGGATTGGCACCTCGGTGAGGGGTGTTAGTATCTGGATTCAGTAGAAAATGCAGTCTAACATTGTAGGTAGTCTAAATCTGATATGTTGGAGCCGTAAGGCTAGACGGAAAGACTTTTTCCTTCGCATCGGAATAAGTTTTCCAACGCGGGATGCGACAAAGGGGTATCAGTTGAGTAAGTTGAAAAGACTGACACTCTTAAGATCCCGGTAATTGTAGATTGGAGCCCAACCTTCCTGCCACAGTTTGGAGGAACAGTGTGCAGGGTCGAGCAGGATGTTGCTGGACAATGGCATTCGCTGCGAATGATGGATGGGTGTACAGGAGTAAGAACCGTGAGACTATTTTCTCGGCAGCCATGCCGCCACACGAAAACGGCTTCTTCCAAATTACCTTTCTCGAGTTCGGAAGCTTATACGTACCACTGTCATATTCCTAGAATTTGGTATTGGAATAAAGTTCGTATACTCATAAATCTGTGAACTTATCATCATCCAGCATTGTGGACAGTCGACGATACGAGCTCGTCGTATGTTATGATCCGGTTCATGGATCACCTAGTTCCCCCTTTCCTCCGAGTCTCTCGCGAACTATAGCTCCCATTTGATTATCTTAGCACCTATATCCTGCCGTCTATCTATCTTTATATAGTTTATGCGCCCTTCGTAGATCTCACTTTGCCAAATCAACTCCCTTTGCTCGCTGTTCATTGTGATTTTCATGGGAGGTGCTATGCCATGGTCATACTAAAACTTCTTGGAAGGAGTTAGTGTTTTGTAGATACTGTTGGCATCGAGATATCAACACCTCTTGTCATGCGGCTGATACGCCTCGGTATTCACATACCGCCAGTGGTAACTGAGGGGCACCCATGTGCTGGTGAGCCGATAGAATGTATAAGGTGATACTCCAAAACAAAACCTTGCTGCATATTATTAGCTGGTATGTAGATACCAATGTTTCGCTGAAATTTTTCTATATGCGTACCGTTGATCCTAACTTGTCGAGAACAAGCTAGTGACAAAAGATCTACGCGTCGGGAGCACAGTCGGTGGAGGTGAGATAGCAGTGGATATAGAGAGGCAGGCAGGTGACTGGAAGGACGGCAGCCAGCTAAAATCAGCGACGATATTTTCATCTATCAGCAAGACGTACCAAAGATCTATCAGGCTGTTTTCTTGATACCATCCGTATCGTCGTCACTACCACTAGTACGCATATGAAGTACATATGCCCAGTATACTGACAAGGTTTCGGCTTCGTTCAGAGCATCGGGTAATTACATACCACCAGGATGCGAATACGAAGGCTGCGTTGTAGAGCCTCAGTCATCTTTGTTGTCATGCTATTAGTGTTCACTGGACACACTGGCACACCCATGCTTTACTGATGCTTCGAGAACTGAGTTCAAAATGCAAGGCCGCGAATTGCGTACCGATTCCACTTCGGGGCCACTAGTTACCTTTGATTTCGCTGCTTTGGTCTAGTTTGGAGGGGATCTTTGCGTACGAATGGTGGTAGTAGTAGCATTTGCCCGCAGCCTCCTATAGGTAGGTCAGTAGCCAAGCTTCGCTATTGTTTGACTGGAAAAAAATTTGTACAAGTCAGTTTACCCCGTCCGCTCTATCTCTTTACTTTCCTAGCCAGTCTCGCACTTGCAGACAACTTGTAGAGTACGAAGTTGAGTCAGGGTCGAACGAATCAGAAGCGCCGGACCGTGGGCGCGCGTCGTAACATGTGACTCGAAATTCCATCATGCTGAGGCTCAGTCGATATCGATTTTTGACTCGAGCCTCTGGACAATCAAGATCATCGCTGCTGGTTCTACATATGTCTACTGCTACGCCGCCTCCGCCAGCTCCTTCGGGCCCTAACAATGTCCCAGATCCTAATTCCAAAAGCGCGGGTAAGTTGTTTGGCTCATTAGCTCGCAGCCCAACGCTGAAACCGACTTTTTTTGATCTCTAGCCAAAAAAGAGGCTAAAAGATTAGAAAAAGAAGCAAAACTAGCTGCTAAAGCTGTCAAGAATGTTGCTGTAGCTGCTGTCGGAGGTGGAGCCAAAAAGGCTAAAGCCGAAAAGGAAAAGAAGGAGGAAGAGGCACCATTTGTGAATTTGACGCCAAAAGGGGAGAAAAAAGGTGAGCAATGCTGGAGAAATGCTACTCGAACTTGGTGATAACGACTCATCATCCTCCAGACCTTTCGCAGCCAATGGGCAACAGCTACAACCCAATCGCTGTAGAATCAGCCTGGTATGAATGGTGGAATGCTCAAGGCCTCTTTGCTCCCCAGTTGACTGAAGACGGTAAAGTTCGGCCGGAAGGTCTCTTCGTCATTCCCGCACCTCCGCCGAACGTTACGGGCAACCTACACATCGGCCACGCCTTGACAACTGCAATTCAGGATGGCCTCGTACGTTGGAATCGCATGCTCGGAAAAACAACACTGTTCATTCCCGGGTTCGATCATGCTGGCATATCTACCCAATCCGTGGTCGAAAAACGTTTATTCAAGACCTCTGGAAAGACTAGACATGACTTGGGGCGCGAAAAATTTGTAGACACTGTTATGGACTGGAAAAATGAGTACGTATCATGTTCGTACGTTCATTGACATCTTGTTCACGCTCTTACTCCAGGTATCAAGCTCGAATAACGAATCAACTCACTAGACTGGGTGGGAGTTACGACTGGGAACGCACCGCGTTTACCATGAACCCGGTGCGCGCTTTTTCTCTCTTTCTTTTCCAAAGTTCTCCGCTTATTTATGCCTTGCACAGAGTCTTTCGAAAGCCGTGATAGAAAACTTTTGCCGTCTTCACGAGGATGGCATTTTATACCGCGCAAATCGTCTCGTCAATTGGTGTGTACGGCTCAATACAACTCTCTCCAACCTCGAAGTAGATCAAAAACAGCTCGCTGGACGGACTCTTCTCAACGTCCCAGGATACGACGCCAAAGAAAAATTCGAGTTCGGTGTCATCACCAGCTTTGCATATCCAATTGAAGGCACCGATGAAAAGCTCGTAGTTGCTACTACCCGTCCAGAAACTATGCTCGGTGATACCGCCATCGCTGTTCATCCGGAAGACCCACGTTACAAACACCTTCACGGAAAATTCGCCGTCCACCCCTTCATTCCCAACCGTCGGCTACCTATCGTTCCCGACACCATGGTCGATATGGAATTCGGAACAGGAGCAGTCAAGATCACGCCAGCGCACGATCCGAACGATTATGAGGTTGGGCAGCGGCACAAGCTTGAGTTTATCAATATTTTGAATGACGATGGAACATTCAATGCTAATGCAGGAGAGACGTTCAAAGGGATGAAGCGGTTCCATGCTCGCGTGGCGGTCGTCAAGGCGTTGCAGGAGAAGGGGCTCTATATTGAGGCGAAGGATAATCCTATGCAGATTCCAATTTGCAGGTGAGTTGTTCAAAAATATTTTGAGAAGATGATTAGGTCTCAAGGTTTTTTGTCGTAGCAAATCCGGTGATGTTATTGAGCCCATGCTCAAACCCCAGTGGTGGGTCAACTGCCAGCCACTTGCTGAAGAGGCCATCAAGGTATGCAAAAAAGACCGTTTTCGGCCTGTTTCTATGGAGTTAATATATCATACAGCGTACCCGGGCTGGAGAGTTGAAGATTAACCCTAAACAATCTGAGAATGAGTGGTATCGATGGCTCGAAGGTATTCAAGACTGGTGTGTCTCCCGACAGCTCTGGTGGGGTCATCGATGTCCGGCGTACTTTGTGGACATAGAGGGGCAAGAGCAGGACGTAAGTCCACATCTAAATTTTTGGGCCAGAACCGCTGGTTGACTCGATAACGTAGCCATCGGACGGGAAAAACTGGGTAGTAGGCCGTGATCTTGCCCAGGCAACTGAACGTGCCACGGCTCTCGCTGGTGGTGCCAAGTTCACATTGCGCCAGGATGAAGATGTCCTCGATACCTGGTTTTCATCTGGTCTCTGGCCATTTTCCATTCTGGGATGGCCTGATAATGTGAGTCCATCTGGTCCGTCTAAATCACCTTTCTAAACCACCTTCCCGTTGTACAGACTCCTGACTATCAAAATTTCTACCCGACCTCCCTCCTCGAAACGGGCTGGGATATTCTCTTTTTCTGGGTCGCGCGTATGGTCATGCTTGGGCTCAAATTAACCGGAGAGATGCCATTCAAGGAAGTCTACTGCCATGCTATGATTCGGGACGCCCATGGACGAAAGATGTCAAAGTCGCTGGGTAATGTTATTGATCCGATTGACGTTATTCAAGGGTTGGAGCTGGAAAAATTGCACGAGAAATTGTATGAAGGGAATTTGGATGAGAAGGAGATTGCGAAAGCCAAGGCAGGGCAGAAAAAAGATTTCCCGAAAGGTATACCGCAGTGCGGGACGGATGCGCTGAGGTTTGCGCTATGTGCTTATTCGGGAGGAGGTACAGTGACTTTTCTTTCTTTCTTTTTCTTCTTCTTTGGTTTTTGTTTGTGCATTAAAACATTCCGATTGATAGGACGCGATATCAACCTCGAGATTCTCCGTGTGGATGGTTACCGCAAGTTCTGCAATAAGGTGTTCAATGCTACCAAGTTTGCGATGCTCAAGCTAGAGGAATCGTTTGTCCCTGAGCCATTAGCCAAGGTAAGCAAGAGTTTGTCACGCTGGATTGATTCATAAACTGACGAACCTTTCCCTCTTATCCCTTCTCCAGCCCACCGGTAAGGAGAGCCTCGTGGAAAAATGGATCCTGCACAAGCTCAATGTTGCGGCAACGGAGCTCAACACTCAACTCGCGGAGCGCAATTTTATGCTCGCCACCACTGCTGTATACAACTTTTGGCTCTACGAGCTTTGTGACGTTTACATCGTACGCTTCTCCCTCTTCTTCATAGATATCCGCTCTTTACAAAGTTGCTATCTTTCAGGAAGTAATGAAACCCATGACAGATGAATCTGCCTCTGCTACCACCCGCCAGTCCGCCCAACAAACCCTTTATACATGTTTAGACTATGGCTTGAGAATGCTGCATCCATTTATGCCTTTCCTGACGGAGGAGCTGTGGCAGAGATTGCCTAGAAGACCGAATGATTCGACGACGTCAATAATGGTGTCCAGATTCCCTGTAAATGTGCGTGCCGTTTCACCGTCTCCTCTATCATCATTTTCGTTTTTCTGACGTTCAGGGTTCTTTTGTGCAGGACCCTTCATTTGTCTTCAAGGAAGCCGACAAGCAGTTTGATTTGGTTTTCAACGTGCTTCGCGCCGGACGATCGTTAGCCGCGTCCTATAGTCTCCAGTCTAATATTCAATGTGGGTCGAGGTCCTACTTCACCACGATCACTGATGCTACATTAAAACAGTTTTCATTCATGCCAAGACAGAAGAAGAGGCGACTCTGTTCGAATCGCAGGTACCCACTATTGTCACGCTAACGAAAGGATGCACGGGTGCGAAGGTTGTGAGGGATGCAAAAGATATACCAGCTGGATGCGGGAGTGAGGTGGTTACTTCGACAATCGTCATTCATACCCTTGTGAGGGTGCGTTCCCCTTCTGTTTTGTTTATTTTCGGGCATACTGACCCTTTCCTTTATTCGTTCATATAGGGCAACGTTGATCTAGACGTCGAAATTTCCAAATGCGAAAAGAAACTCGATATTGCCCAGATGAACCTGCAAAAGATCATCAAGCAGGAGTCGCAGGCAGATTATGCTACGACTGTCCCAGAGAATGTACGATTTGCGAATGATGAAAAGGTGAGGTTTTTTCTCCGCTGTTCTGTGATCATGCTGACAATTGTTGGGACTTGCCAGAGGAAAATGTTGGAAGCTGAGATTGCGACACTGGAGTCTTCGAAAGCGATGTTTGCGGATCTGAAGTGATAATTTGAGCCTTGTTAGAGTATTACGGGAGCGCTTCACAACAGTGGTTTGACACGTGACCGGGGCCGAAGAATCCGATGTCAAAGCGTCGGATATCAATCAGATATGGTACCTCTCTGAGCGAACCGTTCTCGAGCTACATGCACATTACGATAAGCGACTAACTTTGTTTCTCGATCTAGCGGTCGAAGTCTCGAATCCAAAACCTAAGTTGACGGCTTACAAAAACTCAAGCGTTATCCTTCGGTAAGCCCAGGCACCACCTCAGGGCACGACTAAATCCCTAAAATTTTAAAGTTATCCCGGTAATTGCAGGAAACACCTGCGGAAATGGCAACGATCTATACTAATCTATATCGCGTACGCATTCAGATCAAGCTATTGGCAAGGTCTATTCAGATTGAGCTTGGCGCTATGAAAGCTGTTGAGATGGAGTATTCTTCAAGAGTGATTGGCGCTCTTTAGCGCTTCAAACCTTTCAGGAATACGGCGAATTTTGCCCTCGAGGTTCGAGCCTGCTTGACCCGTGGTCACAATAGATCTACAGCTACTTAAACCAGCAAGAAGAACAAGAGTGTTTGCTATCCTTTTCCATGCGATTGCTTGAGCAAACATTAACTTGCGGGCTTTTTGGTCTTACCCAAGGCCTATCGACCATTCAATGGCCCAACACTCTTCTGACATATGCGGACCAACAACTTTACGAAGGGTCTTTGGGTGTTCTCACAGAAAACTGCCCCGCACGAGATAACACTACAATACCGGCTCAATGGCTTCGAATTGTAGGTTTCCTTCCATGTATCGTTTATCAGAAAATATGATATTCACATCTCCGCATAGGCATATCACGACATGTCCACCCATAATGTGGACGATGGTACTGGAGGGCTGGATGCTTCGACTCAATTTGAGCTTGATAGGCCACAGGTGCAAAGTTTATCTGTCTGCTGTATTCTCATTGTAGTAATACCATTTTAGAACATTGGGGAAGGAATGCTCGATTCATTGAACGATTTTGCGGCGTTTAGAATACAAGCTCCATTTTTTGGGAGTACGTGTCATAAGCACGGCTACAGAAGTGAACTCACCGCTGTCTACCTATAGCCGCAGATATTATCGCACTCGGCGCTGTTTTTGCTGTGGCAGGATGTGGAGGGCCTACGATCCCCTACAGAGCAGGTCGGGTTGATGTTACCGAAGCAGGTCCAGCGACTGTCCCGGAACCCCAGCAGGACCTTGCCACTCACATTGAGTCATTTCGTCGACAAGGATTTACCCAGCCCGAGATGATTGCACTTGTTGCGTGCGGGCATACTCTGGGCGGAGTCAGACAAGCGGATTTTCCTGAAGTTGTGACAGATAATTCGACAGTATTGCGAACCTTTGATACAACGCCTGCGTTTGACACTGCCATGTAAGTTGTGATCTCCCCTGCTGGCTATAACGCTCAATACTGCTTTTCCCTAGCGTCTCTGAATACCTCCAGAATACCACACAAAACGTCTTGGTTATAGGCCCAAACATCACGACCAGGTCGGATTTCCGAATATTTTCCAGTGACGGAAATGATACGATGCAAAGGTTAGTTATGTTCTTTGCACATGAGTATTTGTTGGAAGTCACTCACGCGTCTCTCAGCTTGCTCTCTCCAGATAATTTCAACAACACCTGTTCCAGTCTGTTCGAAAGGATGCTCAATACTGTTCCCAACGACGTGAAGCTTACCGATCCTCTCCTCGAGCCATTCCAGTACCTCGTTTCCGACCCTGTGTTCTCTTTCAGAAACGCGTCGTTGACTATGAGCTTATCTCTGAGAGTGCGTGTACCAATTATCAACAAAGTTACGCGTCGATTTGAACCAACCATATCCCCTGGCAGGTTCTGAACAATAATCCGAGTCGTACCGTGAAGCTGCTATGGACTGATCGACAGGGCTCGTTCTGCCCACCTAGTGGTTGCTCTTCGCCGTCAATTTCCACTGAACAGGTCTTCTTCAGTTTAATTGGACAAATGCAAGGCGCTACTGCACAGAGATACCTCTTTAACGCAACTATAAATGGCGCGACCTCGATTTCCAAATTTTGGTTCGAGGTCGACGAGAACGACGGATCGGAACCGATTGTCGTCGATAATAGAGGAACCGGATTTGGGATTGAGCAAGATTCGGTATTCGTCGACATCGGTCGGAGCGCGACGATCTTCCTCCCCACCTTTGATGAGCTCAGGACTATTGTTGTGGCGGTAAGTTTGGCACGTTCTTTTTTCCTCCACAGTACGTTTACGATTTGGCTGGTCGCAGGTCCGTGGAGATGCCACCTCATCCAACGCGTCCCTGTCGCTATTTACCCCCGGCTCGGGCCCCAACGCACCATTCACGCCAACATTGGATTCTGTCGATCTACAGCTCGATACGAGCAACCCTCCCGAGGGAGGTTACACATTCTACACCTCCAACATTACAATCGCTCCGACATTTTTGGATGTCACAGCTACAACGACGAGCGAGCGATTACTGCGAAGAATTTTAACTTGGTTCGAGGTAATTTCCCTTTCATATTCCTACCGTCTTAAATGAACCGTGGCGAGGCAAAATCGAAAAGAAAAAAATGATACGAGTTTAGTTTCATTATTAGGTTAATAGGGTACAATGGATATCCAAGAGTTCCGAAATATACAGTATAGGACAACGCGTCAGATTGCGAGTGACAGCTGATACACAATGCTCTTTTGGCAGCCAGCTCATCCGGTTCTCCTATGATCTGGTATGGCAGGCATCCGTCGAACGATATAACTCATCTGCTCGAGATAATGTGCAGGGGTCAAAACAGCACGAAAGATTGGACGCTCATTCTTAACAGAAACTCGTCGGCGCAATTGCCACCAGCCCAAAGTCTTTCGAAGCTCAGTAAAGCTCGAGACAACTTGATCCATATTCGGACGTTTCTCTGGATCGTCATGCGTCATTTCAGATATGAGAGTGTTCAGGAAATCAAGGTTGTATTTTAGGGCGTCCCATTTATCACCCTGGCGAAACCATAGCATCAGTTTAGCAGATCTTACTAAAAATGAGTGTAAACGCACAACTAGAAGTTTGTTCCGTATGACGTGCCCGAGACAGTACACGTCTACCGCGAACGGGTTGCACATCTCATCCCGAAGGAATTCTGGAACCGTCTGATCTCCACCATAACCAGGAAGTTGGGTGATATCCGAGCCGGGCTCAAATCGTTTACAGAGATTGTAATCGATAAAATAGTACTTGATAGGATGCAGGGTACGACTGCGAGGGCTAGCACTTCCCTTCCAATCGCGCCTCTTCCCGCGGCTTAGAAAATGTGGGGGATTGGCATATACCGGGCTCCAGTCCATCATAATATTTAACGCTTTGACGTCGCTGCAAGGAGACAAGGTGTAAGCAATGATGTATATAGAGAGAGAGTTGAGAAAAGGCCACCGACTTGTGCGCAATGTTCAGACTATGTATAAACTGCAGTCCCTGTAAAATTTTCGATTCAGATTAGAAAATGCAAAATGACTAGGACGGTTTACCTCAAATAGCTGACCACAAAAGTCCACGACCTCGCCAACTGTCTGAAAGCCCACATACCAGCGAGCCAGGAAAGGCATAACAACAATGAGCTTGCGATCTGGTGATGGAGTTGGATCATCGTCAAGATGCAGTGTTTCGTATATTGGCACACAATGATTGCGAGGGTCGGAAGACGCGGGTTCAGAAGAGAATATACGACCTATTTCGAGCTCGTCGGATATGGACACTGGGTCCGCCCTTCTCAGCATTACAATTTTTCCGTCCTTGAGGCGGACTGCATCCATAAGAAACGGGTGCTATGGTTTGAAAACAATGAGAATGAGTCAATGAGTACGAGTTCAAAGGCTACTTCTGAAGGCAAGCTCACAAGTGGAGACTGATAATCTTCCTGAAGAATTGCACTCTTTTTTGTGCCTACCCAAGATGCGGTCCAGTCAGGGCGGTATCGAGGACGAAGCTGGTACCCTTTCTCTTTGAGCCAGTCAAAGTGATCCCGCCAAAATTCTTCGTATTATCCCAGACTTTCGTTGGGAAAGCGAATTTCTGGAATTGGTTTGGAGCTGCTTTGTCTGGGGGAAGACATGAGGGCAAGTAGGGGGAAGGAAAAAGGCGGGTAGAGATGGTCGCATATTGAACAATAGGCTGGAATGAAAAAATCAGGCGTGGGAATATGGTTTAAGGAAGGAAATTTATTTTTTTTTTTTTTTTTTTTTTTTTTTTTTTTGTGGAGCGTTACAACTTCAGGCAAGCCACAAGGTGACCCCCATCCGTTCGCTGGTGATGCAGGGCCGAAGCCGAGCTGATTTTGAAAGTATGAAACCACCCGAGGAAATGCTTTACGCACTGAGCGTTAGGTTCCGCTCACGTGTGGGACTCCGTGCAGGTCACTCCGTCGTTGCTTGAAAGAGATTGCGGATGTGTGAGCACTAAAGGAAGGAGAGGAAAAGAGAATACAACTGAAGAGGGACTTGACCTGATACCGTTCACCCAAGACCTGCACGTATACCCACTAAAACCCCGGCCTCCCCTGTCCAATTATCTGGGAGGTTGTCTGCATCCTGGAGGACGTCTTTCCATGTCCGTCGGATTGCGCCCTTTGTGACGCCTTTTTTACGGAACTTTCCGGACATGAGGATGCAGTCTAGTTCTAGTCTGGTCGTAATGGCCTTTCGCCATCGGGCCCGAATTTCGTTCGTTGAAAAGTCTTGTTTACCGTTAATCACTCTCTCACATCTTAATTTCCAGATAAGGTGGGTTGATTCAGATACAACAATGCGGTATAATCTGGAGTCCCCTTGCAGGTAATTGCCTTCCATGTTTTTTAGTCTTAGGAGCCCGGTACTGAGTATAGAACCAGGTGTTGGTTGAATCCAGTCGGATTTTTTCGTGGACCAAAGCTCTTGTGCGCATTTCCATATCTCTTTCTGCCCGGGACAGTCACATTCAGTCAAGATGTGATCGAGGGTTTCCGGAACACCGCAGGACGTGCAGTTTGCTCGGTGCTCAAATGTCGGGATGTTGTCCCAGTACGTACCCACTTTGTAGCCCTCATGGGCTGTCATCCAGATGAAGAATCGGAATTTCCTAGAGAAATCTTTGTGCCGCAGGCTTCTCCATAGGGAGCGGTCAGTGGGTTCTTCGCCATTTATCTCCTCACTGACGCATTTTGCTCTGCCAATGTTGGCTTTGGTTGCCCTGCGGTCTAGAGCCTTTTTGTAACATTCTTTCTTCATTTTAGCTCTCCGGATAGCCTTGTATGCCATTGATTGTGTCAGGTGTTTTACTTTGATACCTGTTACGTGTAATTTTGGATCTATTGACATATTCACACAGTCGGCTGTTGTTTTCTCCGCTCCCTCTTTTGCCAGCTCATCTGCTCGTTCGTTACCGGCATTGCCTGAGTGCCCTTTGACCCATTTTAGCGTCGTGGGTGCTTTTCTAGCTCGGAGGGATGCTATTGTTGCCTTGAATTCATAGGAGTTTGCTATTCCAAGGAATCCTTGGTCTTCCCATTTTTTTCTGTATTTGGTGACTCCGTCGATGCTGGTTTTTGAGTCGGACATGATTATTAGGTCAGTCTGTGGGCCAGCCAATTCCACCGCTTCCTTTATTCCAATTATCTCCCCAGTTTGATTTGTTTGTGCCATGCCGGGGGGGATCCGGATTGCCCTGTTTAGGTTTGGGTCAGATGGGCAGTATATTCCGGCGCCTGCTGCTGCGTTCTCGCGGCCGTTGTTTATGCACGATCCATCAGTGAAGAGCGTGGATTGTGTCAGTTCAGCTTCGTTGTCCCAATCCAGGCTTGCGGTTGTGTTCACCGTTGTTCCCTCTGTGAATATTCGGAAGGCTTCGTCGAGTGTTCCTGTTGTTGTTATTCGGGGGTCAAAGACAATTCCACCTTCTTCCTGGGGGGAGGCATTTCTTCGGTCTCGTAGTCTTCTGGCTGGCGTGTAAGAGGGTTCCACTTCTGGGGTAGTGTGTGAAGGAGGTCTCTTGCTTTCGCAAAGCATCTATATGGAGTCAGGCATCCGTTGTGTTCTCTTGCTTGAGAGCATGCTGCGCAACGGCAGTTCCGGCGGCGGGTGTGTCGGGGTGAGTTGGATTTCTTTGCCACTGTTTCTGTGTCTCCGACTGTTTGAACGTGGTGGTTTTTTCTTAGGCAGTTGCACTCCTTGTTTTTTATTCCGAGTGTTTGTTTGGCTTCGGAGTGGTACCAGATTGGCATTTGCCGCATTATTTCTCTTGAGAATGCTAGGCCCTCCACTCTTGTGCCAAATTTTTCTGCAACACTAATCATTTTCTTGAGGTCTTCAGGTAACGCATCCTTTTTTGTTTTCCATGACTGAAGGAACATGTTGATACGTAGCCGTTCTTCAGTATTTGCAAACTTTTGGGGTACATGGTGAGCTAAGAGGGCATCTGCTACATATGCCCATGTCGCCCTACTCTCGCTTTGGTCAAGGTAGCTCTGTAGCCAGGTGACCATGATTGCCTCGTTTCGGGCCACTATATCCAGTAGCTGTTTTCCCCCTGTGTCAATGGGGGCTTGTATTGTCTGGTAATTAATTCGGGTGTGTTGCTTTTCATCCCATAGGAATCTTTTAATCCTTTTCTCTAGTTTTCCTTCGGTTTCTTTCGGCATTCCTTGTACTTTGGCAAGGTATTGCGTCATTCCTCCAATGATCATGGATATTATTAGGCGGCGTCCTTCCATGGTAGGTCGGCTTTTTTCCCATTGGGTTAGAGATTTATCTATTTTCTCTAGTACCTTTGTCCAGGGTGTGATCTGGCCAATGCCGTTCCCTATCAGAGCCCCAAGGCTACGGATGGCCTCTCCTTCCCGAGCAATTTTTATGTGGTCTGGAATGATTGTTCCATCTATTCCGTTCATGGATCTACTTTGGCGCATGGCTTCTCGGTGTTCAGGTGAGCCTATTGGAATAATTTCAGTCTTGTTGATGTTAAATTTAGCTCCAGATCCGAGACACCACTCCCTTAAGATCTTTTGAAGATCGTCGAAATCGTCGTTTTTTGATAGGTATACTGTGGTGTCATCCGCAAAGAAGGTTGCTAGTATCCGGTCAGTCTGTCCCGGTATTTTTATTCCTTTCAGGCTAGACTGTCTTAACAATTCGCCTAGCGGTTCAATAGCTATGTCAAACAGGAGGCACGATAGAGGATCGCCTTGACGGACTCCCTGTGTTACTTTGAATGGTGACTGACTCGTGACTCCATTGACAATGACTGTGGTATGTGCGTCGCTATAGAGTGACATGACAGTGTTAACGAACAGATTCGGGATGCCATATGCGCTGAGAGTACGCCTTAGATAGTCGTGTTTGATCTTGTCATATGCCTTTTCTTGGTCAAGGGCTATTAATGCGCCGTCTAGTTCAGATACTTCTGCTAATTCAATGATACGCTTGGATAGCCAGATCTGGTCATATATATGGCGTCCCGGAATGAAACCGGCCTGGGCTGGGTTAATTATTTTGGGGGCTGCCTTTGCTAGCTTAATGGTGAGTGCCTTAGTCATTATTTTATAGTCCGAGTTTAGCAAGGAGATTGGTCTGTAGTTGGCCATCTTGGCGCGATCGCCTTTCTTATACAGTGGGCACATCCAGCTTTCAGCAAAGTTTGTCCCTGGTGCAGTTCCGTGTAGTTCGATATCGTTATAAACGGTTCGCAGGGTTTTTATAATGTTGAATGCCCGTTTGTTGTGTGCTTTAGCATTCTTGAATCGTGCATTAATTGTTTTCCACACTTCATAGCTTATCCCGTTAAGTCCGGGTGCTTTGTGGTTTGCAGATAGGCGTAGGGCTTCTTCTACATCTGCGTCGGTGAGTAGCTTTTCTAGTTTTAATTTAGATGCATCACTGATGCAAATTTTGACGTGGTTTAAGGTTGCTTGTATAGCCCTTTCTCGGGATTCCGCATCAGGGACTGCTTCATCCTGCTGCAGGTTGTTGTGGTGGTCCATCATCATATTTGCCATCTTTAGGGATTGTGTTTCATATATGGGTGTTTCGTTTGGTTGGCCCTGGGCTCCTTGTTCAGTGTTTATGGGTTCCTTCTGATTTTCGCTTAGGTTTTTTATCAGGCGCATTATAGGTTGTCGAGGTGTTTTCGCCTTGTTTTGTTGGGACCAGTAGCGAGATACGGTCTCTCCGTACACCATGTTTCGTGCATGGGTTATTGTTCGTGTGGACTGGTGTTTTCGCTGTTCCAAGATGGATAATTGTTCTTTGAGTACGGTGGTGGATAGAAGACGTTCTTCCTCCGTCAGTAGGGGGTCGTTGCTGATACTATCTATTCTTCCTTCAAGTATGTTTATTTCCCTGGTTAGACGGGGGACTACAATTTTGGATCTTTCGCGGGCAATTCCTCTCAGGTTTATCTGGAATTCAGCCCACTCAGTCTGTGCATTACATTGGCCGTCCCATATATCCTCCGTCGCAAGTAACTGAAGCCGCTCCTCTAGCCTTTGGCCTTCTTCTTGTATAAACTCCTTTACATGTTTGTCGTACAGCAAGTGGAGTGGGAGTACCCATCTGCCCCTTCCAGTGTAGGGTGTAGACTCCGAGGTGTATTGTACTGATACCAGGTCATGATCTGTGTTGATGCCAGGTGTTTCAATTTTCCATTCAAACAGTTTTTCTCTGGCATCCATCCGGTTGTAGATTCGGTCGAGCCTTGCATGGTGTTTTATGCTGTCCCTTGCTGATCTCATGAATGTATATTTTAGGGTGTTAGGGTATGTTTCTCTCCAACCGTCTTCCAGTTGAAGAGTTGTTTTTAGGTTATCCAGAGCGTCTACGGCTATAGTTGCGTCATTGCGCATTGGCAGACGGTCAATTGGTTCTTCTACCATGTTGAAATCACCTAGCATTACGTGCGGCCTGGAAATGCGGGGGTTTCTTTCGAAAAAATTATTGATCTTCTCCCAGAATTCTCCGTTCTCCCTCATGGAAGTGTTTGGTGCGTATATACCAAGGATGGAGATCTTTTCACTATTGTGCCATCTAGTTTCCAAGAGAAGGGCTCTTCCTGCCACGACTTCGTGTGTCTTGACATTTTCTACATTGGTTTTGGCTTTGTTAAGTACAATGGCCACTCCCGCAGCGTTTGGGGTGTTATTTAGTTTGGAAAAGAAGATTCGGAGATGTTTCCCATGTATCCGTTCGATTTCATCACGGCGTTGATTATCTAGGTGGGCTTCGCCTACTACCATGATGTTGATATTTTTTTCGCTCATTAGCTGTCTTAAGTGGAGCCATTTGTTGTCGTTGTGGGCTGGGTTAAGCACTCCATGGCCACGTATGTTTAGGGCTGCTATTTTGATTGAAGCCTTGGTGGATTTCCGGCAGGTGTGACGCTTTGCACCCTTTTCCTGGTTCTGGGTTTTATTTTGGTTGTGAGCTCGACAGAATTGGCGGTTTGGACTGGTGGCGTTTTCAGCTACTCTTCTGGCTTGGTCTGTGGTGTGTAAAGTGTGTTCGGTTGCATCATTTAGGACTGATTGCATTTGTTGTTGTTGTATTGATAGGTTCGCATTGAAATCAGGGGGACTAAGATGTCCTATATCGGGTTGACTGTTGCAACCAGGCGAATTTCCTTCGCCAATATCTCTCTCTTGAGATGAGCTTGTTCTCGCTCTTTGGCCAGCGTTACTTGGCTGGGCCATATTATATTGTGATATAATGTTACCGTCTGGGTCTATTGTGTTTGCGGGGGAATTGGTCTTTTCCCAATGGCTGTTGCGGTGGATTTGCGAAGTTGGCATTCTTTCGGGTGGTGTCTTGTTTTGGTGCTCTATTCCACGCTCATGGCGCCTCTGTGAGACGTCTTGCTCCCGCCTCTTCCCCTGCCGGTCCTCGGAGCCCTGACGGTTGGGAGCTTCCTCCGTGGGTCCTCTTGACTGGGGAAGACCTGTGGACAAAGAAGTGTCAGTGGAACCGGGGGGACACACCTGGGTGTGTTGGGGGGGGCTTGGGGAGAGGATGATGGAAACAGTACGCTCGCACTATCGGACTACAAGAGGGGCCCAGAACTGATATCGCTTCGCTACAGCAACGTTAAGGTTCCGGAGGGATT
This sequence comes from Collybiopsis confluens, assembly GCA_013368555.1. Lineage (NCBI taxonomy): Eukaryota > Fungi > Basidiomycota > Agaricomycetes > Agaricales > Omphalotaceae > Collybiopsis > Collybiopsis confluens. The sequence goes on along the minus strand of JAACJN010000091.1, from coordinate 100,574 downwards.
CCCGTATCATCTGCCTGTGGCAGGTCCGAGACTGACATAGGTTTGTGATCGGGAGGCCAGGATTGCTGGTAAGTGGTCCCAAGGCTGAATAGCCTCCACTGCTGCGGCTTACCACGTATACATAGCTCATGGCCCCTGTAGAGCATGTATCTATAGCGGTAAGTATTTCTCAGCCCGTTTCCTGTCCTGCGTGCAGTCAGTATATGTGGCGGGCTAAGTTTGCACCTCAGTGGTCCTGGGGCGGCTTTACCTACTCGGTTAGGTTTGTCCTCGTCTACTCTTATTGTTCTAGCCAGATCACGTAGGCAAGCAAGGATTGTATTTATAATGGTAAATGAGTGGACAACTGTACTATTGACAGCATAGGTAGGAGTAAGTATTTAATGAGCGTGGTAGAGTTGGACGTATATTTCGCTGATCGAGAATTTGTAGATATATAACCTGGGTGTAGCATCATTCTAGTTGTTAGAGTTATTGGGGGTGGTTACGTTTCCAACGGCGGTAGGTGCAGCGGTATTGGTAGCGGTTATGGCCGTGACAGTGACCGCTGTGTTTCCATCGACGTCAGTGTTTGCGTTTGCGGTCATCACCGTAGTGGTGTTTCCAGCGGGGTTGGCGGCGGTGTTGGTGGCGGCGGAGATTGATTCTCCCACCATTGCTTGAACGGGGCCCTTGGCTCCAAACCAGGTTTCTGCGCTAGGAAGGGGGCAGGCATAGGTGGGGTGGTCGTTTATTTTGCATATCGTGCACTGCACCGGGACTGGGATTGCCTGGTACATCTGCCATTGGTAGTACTGGCCTGGAGGGGATGTAATGTAATCTCGGATTGCGTTTTCCTTTCTCGCGCGGTCGACGGGGTCGGGGCTATGGGCTATAGGGGCAGCATATAGGATCCAGCATGGTTGGAGAATTCGGGCACTGCGGTACGAGTAGGCTTGGGGGATTAAGAAGAGGCCGTTTGTGAATTCCAGGACTTTCTCGGGAGTAGACCTCGGGCTGGGGTTTGCCCGTGCAATCATAGTGGCGAGAGATCGATCCTCCCAGATGCCTTTCTTAATGGTATAGAGTAGGCGTTTAGTGAGATCGTCCAGATTTCCACTGGCTTGCTCCGCGTGGATCAGGCAAACAGCCCAGGAGCGTTCCCAGGCCAGTAGGTCCCGAGATAGTTCCACTTCGCCTACATTGAAGGAGATCGTGGGGGAGAAGGCAATCGTACCGAGCTCAACTAGAATCCCTTTCTGGATTGGGTTAGTTACTTGGATTGCAAGGCACCGGGGGCCCGCATATTTGTCGCTATTCCCGGCAGGTGCGGGGATTCCGGCTCCTCCACGACCACGGCCGCGACCGCGACCGCGATTATTTCCTCGGCCATTTGTTCCTCTGTTACCCCCTCTTATTCCTCTTCCGCGGCCACGGTTGTTTGCCGTAGCGGCAGCAGTCATCATGGCTGCTCGGTATGGGGCCAGGATCCCAGTGATGTCGAAGCCGCTTTCAAACAGACAATCGACCACTTGCTGCGAAATTTCTGGGATGTGCTGGAAGAGGTATTGCCCAGAGTTGTGGAGCATAATAAAAAGCCATTCTTCGGGGCTCTCTCTGAGTACTCCCTGCATTTCAGGTGTGAAGTCGTTCAGGAGGGTGGCTGCATCGCTCACAAAACGTCTAGCCCATCCATCATTTACGGTCGCCCCGGCAGTTCGTAGCTGGGTGACCAGGAGGCTGATGGCAGGATTGTCAAGGTCAAGGTCAGGGGTGTATGGGCCATTCGGGCAGTATTCCGCGCGGTCAAGCGACTTCACTTTTTCTTCCTCATAGGATGGCCACTTCCATCCCAGAGTTGGGGTTCGGGAGCCAGCCCGCGTCAGGCCAATGCTGCGGAGGGAGGGAGTGGGGGCAGCGGTGTCCTCTGCCGCCTGTAGAGGGTTGTCCTCTACCGGGGTTTGGAAGAATGTATTATCGTCGTTATTGGCGCTGATAGACATGGGGGAAGGGGAGCGGGTGTGATTACCATTGTTGTTGCTGGCAGACCCAGGACCCGCGGTGACAGTTCCGATGGTTGTCTTTTCGTTTCTCGCCCTATCGGCGGCGGCGGCGGCAAAGGCTAGGATTCTTTCTGGAGAAGGATCGTCTGGGGAGCGGGCTCGTCTAGTCCCGGGAAGGGGGGAGGGGGACACACTGCGTTCTTCTGATGTGTTTCGGGAGCTAGGCATCTTTCGACGGCTCCGGTTAGGGGAGCTGGCGCTTGGTGTCTGGTGCGCATTGTCCAACTCGGACTGTCGGCTTTTTTTGTTAGAAGGGGTGGTTGGAGTAGCGGCGACAATTTCAGCATAGGACATTCTGGAATGCACAAGATTTAGTCTCTGGTTTGTCGCGGTGTCTTGTCTGTTCTTACTTTGTTTATAGATTATGGGATATGGTTGAATGATCGTGGTGGGGAGAGGTTGTTTATAGTTGGATTTGTCTCCTTGTTTTGTAGGCCGGACCTGTGGCTTTAGCTATATAGTTTCACGTGCCTTCCTGGTTAGTGGAGGTTGTTGGTGTTCACGGAGGACAGTGGAGGCTGCAGTTTCCTGTAGTTGGAGCGGCGCGGAGAGCGTCATGGTTGGGTGGAGGTAACGTTCACTAATTGAGTTTGCATTCAATGCATTCAATGCTTCTCTTCGATCTAATTCCGCGGAAGTCGTTGTCTGCCGGGATTTTTTGCTCGTGTTCCGTTGGCACCTGACCTGTCGTTCACGTGTGGTGCTGTATAGTTGTGGCCGGTTGCCAGTCCTGGCGTGGTAGGTGCGACTTTTCTGTGGTTTGGAGCTAGCTTATGTATATCTTATAAGTATGTACGTGGGCCTTATCATAGGAGTGGGTCAGGTATTGTTTGCACTCTGTCCTTGTATTAGATTCCCCAACTCTCGTGTCTCTCCCATTATCCATTTTGTACGGCGTGGTTGAGTCCCGGTCAGTCGCGGGTTCTGTCTGTAGGGGATGGCCTTCGGGCTCGTAAGACCTTTTCATAGTCTTTGACACCAGAATGAGCTCTAAGCGTCGGGGGGTATGGCAGGTTTTCTTTTTCTCTTTTTTTTTTATTTTTTTTTTTTTTTAGAGCGCCTAACTTGATGGTGATAGTACCGGATCAAGTTTCCCCCCAAGGAAGGAAATTTATTACACGGCACACACGGCATGGTACACGATCTGAACGCCTTTCCGAGATTCTCGCGGTGCCAGTTCAAGCACCATCGCCTCTGGGACCACCGCACGATGAGAAGACGAGCTCAATATGGTCCCTTTTTACCAGTCAAGTTAAGTAGCAGGCTAGCCACCGCTAATAACAACAAGGTTTTCATTCCCGAACCGTCATGCTCATTGTTTTCTTTCTGCTCCATAAAATACGTACTAGTGTAGTCACCATGGGCCTTCGAGCTTCAAGCTTCAACGTCTCAACATCTCATTTCGCTTTGAGGATAAGCTCACAGTACACTTTTCATCCATCTTGAACTAAATAGAAACTGGCGGCTGAGCCGTAACTTGAAGTACAGTACATAGATACATGAATGTACATAGATATGTCGATAAATAGCAGGGTAACGACAGCAGAACTACGTAGCGTGACGGCAATGGAAAGCAGAGGACAGCAAGGGTAACTTGTATGAACAATAATAGTACAACTGGTAGTGACGGTGGCGAAATATTACAACGGGAAAATAATAAAAGAGCGTGACAAGTACTTAAGGCGTCCGTCAGTCTATTGATGGCGAGGGTCAAGAGACCATGAGGATGTTTTATTCGTTCATGCTTTCAGCGACGCAGAATCCCCTTCCGGAGGGTCTGAATACTGATTCCACTGGCACCATTATTTCTGGTAACGTTGGAACCAGCCTGAGCAGCGCCTGCACGGGGTGTTGGGGGGTAAGTGTAGTCTGAAGCCAGTAGGTATCTCAGCTCGGAAGAATAATAACTTTCCGACCTACTTACCCAGTACGTTCAGTGCTACGGAGTTGGACTTGAGATCGAAAGCCTACAGCAGGAGAGATTAGAACAGTGCATAGGCTTCGTATTACCACCCACCTCCATAGAAGGACTTTTACCCTTGGGGACCCCCTCGTTGCAATCAAAAGTGCCTGACATTATTGATTCAGTCCTAACTCATTATTTTACAGCCAAGCACTTACCCCCGCCGGGCTTCAATTCCGACTCGTCGAAATCCTCACAAATTGAGATGTGATCCCACAAAATCCAAGCCTCGTCAATCTCTTGAGAGGTCACTCCTCGTGGGTACTTGCTTTCAAGAACTTTGGCGCGTAAGGCCCTCGATGCACCCTGTAGGGATTTCGTGAACCACCGTTTTGTTTTTCTCAAAAGATCAAGACAAGCTTACCTCGATTTCTTGTATATTTCTTGTTACTGCACCGTGAAGCCGTCGCAATGCCACCCAAAGGCTGAACCAAGATAACAGGTTTTTTTTCTTTTTCCGAGCCTCGAGAGTGTGATCATTCAAGGTTTCAGAATTCCTGTGACCATAATAATGATAGTGTGAGAGATGGTAAGAATATGAGTCTTCAAACAAAAGGAGATACTACTTACATTTTTGCCCTAGAGACCAAGTCCTGGAAAAGATATTTATGATCTTCCCTCCCAAACCGCTCGATCAGTGGTTCCATTTTTTCTAGAACGTCCAAAATTCTGTCGACTTGGTCTCCAATGTCTTTCAGCATCTTCTTGGAGGAAGCGGGCAGTATTGCGTTGGAGACATCCAAAGCGGATGAGCCAATCTGGGCAGAACCGGTCACGGCCGTAAATGGATCAACCATTGACACGAAAGCTAAAGAAAGAACGAGAGACGGTAGGATAAGACTCTTTGGCCGTGTGTTCGATTTTTAAAGGGTTTTGAAACGCCGTCCGACTCCCGAGGCATTGAAGGCCGTTGCTAGAATTTGCGTGGATCTGTCAGTGAAGAATAATGCCAGGCAGGAAAACAAAGACCTTGACGTGACACCCTTATTGTTTCTGGTCGTTAGCCATCTGCCAACGTGACTTTTAACTCTGAAAAAACAAGGCGAGCGCCTAAGTCAGTGAAACCATTCAACTTGCTGGTAAAAAGGAATGAATTCAAACTTCAACCAACCCATTCTTCCCCTGCCTCCTTGCCTTCATGTCTTCCCCCACTCAGAGCGACCCAGAACTGGCGAGTCGGGAACTTTACGCTGCTAACGCACGATTGGGAAAAAATGAAGAGTTTTGGAGGGATCACTACGAGTGGCTCAAGGAGAAAGGATACCAGCTTCGTCCTCGATACCACCCTGGCTGGACCGCATCATGGAAAGGGACAAACAAGAGTGCAATTCTTCAGGAAGATTTTCATTCTCCGCTTGTGAGTCCGCCTTTCAAACCGGTGGATTCCTAAGAGCACTCATTTTCTAACCCTAGCATCCGTTTCTTCTGGACGCAGTCCGCATCCGGGACGGCAAAGTTGTAATGTTAAGAAGGGCTGACCCACCGTCGATATCCGACGAGCTCGAAATAGGCCGGATATTCTCTTCTGAACCCGCGTCTTCCGACCCTCGCAATCATTGTGCGCCAGTATACGAAACTCTGCACCTTGACCATGATCCAACTCCATTACCTGATCGCAAGCTCATTGTTGTGATGCCCTTTTTGGTCCGCTGGCACGTTGGCTTTCAGACAGTCGGTGAGGTTGTAGACTTTTGTGGTCAGCTATTCGAGGTGAGCCCTTCCGTTTTGTGTTTTGTTTGTTTTTTTTTTTTTTTTGCATTGGTACATTTTCTGATTTAAATCGAATATTTTCAGGGACTACAGTTTATTCATAGTCTGAACATTGCGCACAAGTTGGTAACCTTTCCTCAACTCTCACAACACCATTACTTACTCCTTGTAGCGACGTCAAAGCGCAGAATATCATGATGGATTGGAGCCCAGTATACGCTCATCCTCCACATTATCCAAGCGAAGAGAGGAGGCGCGACTGGAAGGGAAGTGCCAGCCCTCGCAGTCGTACCCGGCATCCCACAAAGTACTACTTCATCGACTACAATCTATGCAAACAGTTCGAACCTGGCTCAGATATCACCCAACTCCCCGGGTATGGTGGAGATCAGACAGTCCCCGAATTCCTCAGGGATGAGATGTGCAACCCGTTCGCAGTAGACGTATACTGTCTCGGGAACGTCATACGGAACAAGCTTCTAGTCGTGCGTTTACGTCCACTTTTGCTTAAAAAAAGGTCTTCAAAACTGATAATATGGGTTTTCCAGGGCGATAAATGGGACCCCCCAAAAAACAACCTTGATTTTCTGAACACTCTCATATCTGAATTGACGCATGACGATCCAGAGAAGCGTCCGACTATGGATCAAGTTGTCTCGAGTTTTTCCGAGCTTCGAAAGACCTTGAGCTGGTGGCAATTGCGCCAGCGAGTTTCTGACAAAAACGAGCATCCGATCTTTCGTGCTGTGTTGACCCCAACACATTATATCAGGCAGATGAGTTATATCGTTCGACAGATGCCCGCTATACCAGATTACAGGCAGAGTGGATGATTTGGAAGGACCGTGCGTATCAATATTACTCGCAATCTAACTAACGTATGGAAATCATCTTGTTTTCCACACTAACGCCTAGTCGCCTACGATTTTGGAACTCTTGTATACCCATTAATGTACTGTACTGTAGTAATCTTTAGTGTATAATCTTGCCTGGACGAAGACCCGTCTATCCGTTCGAACTATAACATATGTTATGTTAAGTCACTTTCTATACTGCCGATGAGATGCAAAATAAATGCAGTCCTCGCAAAGATCGAAGCTACATTTATCGCTGGAAGAGCGTTTGTTGGGCTGTTTATGTACACCGGTGCAGCATGCTTGATAAATTAGCTTGTGCATTGTGCATCCCCGCCTTCGAGGGTAAGTCCTCTCAGAATCTTCTTCAGCAATATTCATGTATGTCTATATTCATGGTTGGAAGTACACTAGTGGCATGGCTATCGTAGTACAGATCCCTTGCTAGGGATTCTTCTAGGCGTCTCCCTGTCCTATATCAGACCTCTGCCCCCTTTATCCTCCGAGTCCTGTTTGTCGCCTTGTTCGGGCTAGAATCACCTCGGTATCTGTATGTACTCATGTAATTCACTGAGATGCTGGGAGTCTTGGACAGATAATTAGGCATGCATCTGTTATTTTTCGAACTTACCTACAATCTATAATATTACCGACTAATGGCTCCGGTTTCCGTCTCCGGGAAGAGCAAAACCGTCAAGACCCGTCTCGCCATGTACTCGGCCTATGGTTGGTAGTGCTGAGATTCAAGGCCGATGTCAGTCGAGAGTACGATATGTGAGCTCTGAGCTACACGCAGTGATTGATGGTCATAAGCACTTCCCGACCCCACCCGCACCGCGATTAAAGTAGGACCAAGACCCTTCAGAGTTCAAAGTGAGATTTCAACATTATCCCAGATTCACACGTAAACGACCAAGCGGCTGTAACATACCATAGAAATGACTCCTATAGTCGTTGGACTTGGTGGCCGCAACGAGGTCGTTATCATTGCCCCCTCGATTATAAGGAAGAGTGGGTAGATGATTCCAGATTCTGTACTGTGTACGGAAACGTTCAATTGTTGGCGGATTATTCAAGTAAGAGAGTGGAAGGAAAAAATCAACATACATAACGGCAATAGTTCTATGATACCAACGAAGTTTCAATCCACATCTTCGGGAGATCCACAATACTCGACTGGCTGTGCCGATGTAGTAAGCCCCGAAAATCGGACAAAGAGAAATAACAAACGTACCAATGAGGACAGTCATCGAAAGATTTGCAAAGGCATTCACGAATGCGAAGACATATACAAATGCTCGGTAGAATGTAACAACTCGAGAACTAAATGTCAGTTTCTTGGGTATTGTCATTTGAATAGTCGTAGCAACCACGATGAGTTCAAATGCTGGAGAGACCGTGGAGGTAGGGAAGGCGAATTAACTTCCAATTCATAAGTGACGAGCGATCTGAGTACGTACCTTTTGCAATAAGTAAAACTGCGAGCAGTGGAAAGAGGACTTCCTTCCGAGATCCCCAAACGGCATATACACGGCAAAACTGCGACATATATAAGTGGGAGAAATGGCAAACTTGAACGCAGCCCAAGTCCCTACACATACCAAGATCATATCGCCTAACACACTTCATCCACGTGAATATCAGTTACTGTCAAGGTCTGGGCCTAGTACGATCTCAGAGACGTACTCCGAGAGTGTGAAAGTAATCTCGACAATGAAACTATCGGTGTAGAAAATGATCGTTAATGAACAAAGAGCAAAGAACTGTCACTGAATGAGTGACCCACACTGCGACAATAATCAGATTTGGCTTCTCCTTAACTTCACCTAGATCCAGTATAGAATCCATCTCAATCACTAGATTTAAGACTATGTTTAAAGTGGCGAAGAAGAATAGAGCTATAATAGCCGGGAAGAAGAACATCTTCACGGCAGGGACATTAAATTTCCGAGGTAGAATCCATATAGCAAAACCAAAAATTACAGCATACGCTCCTAAGTGCAGTTTCAGAGGAGTGAGAAAAAATGCCGCACTAATAGAAACACCGACTTACCGTATGCTGCACATTGTATCTATCGTTTTGAAAGGAGAATGAGACGTCTGACGATGCTCGGAAGTTCTGGTACGTACGTACCACGGCATTGATGAAACGCGGGAGTGAATAGCTAGCCGGGAACTGGGCCATAGTATGGCACCAGACAGCGAATAGACCGGCCTACGCTTCCAAGTTGCTCGAAGTGGCAAGGTGTAGGAATAATGGTCATGTTTTGTCAGAACTTTCTTCTTTTATTAGGCAGCCTAAGGTGTCCATTAAGTAAGTAAAGCTTGTCCGTCCACAGTTTATATCAGGGTGGTAATTCATCCGACTGTAGACTCTAGAGACCCGAGAAGAACATGGCATGGCAGCTGCCATCTAACGTTTTTGGACTGTATTTCTTGTTTTGTTTGGCTTAGCTCGGATGACCGAAGAGCTACCTTACCGAGTGGTTGCTTACCTTCCTCTGCCTGAGGCATCCGATGTATGTCTGGTTTTCTCGTTTACTGGACAAAAAAAGAGTGGAATGAGAGTCGCGCTGTGTTTCGTTCCTCTAGAGAGTATACTGCCATGCATCTAACGACGGGATTTTTTTGGGTTAGCTTGGATCATCGAGAAGCCGCAGCCTCACCAGGATTCGGTCATAGCGAAATTCTCTGGAGAGAAATAAATCATGACAATATAGTGCGAATGGCAACGTACGAAGCGAGGTAATGACGTTCGTTGTGTGGAGAATGTCGGGGGCCTCCAGGGTAGTTGAAGGTGGAGATAATAGTATGGCATCACTGAAAGTATTGGTCATCCCCGGCGCATCTCTCAACTGAACCATTCCGGCGGAGGGAGTCTGATGGAGAATTACTTAAGAATAAGAACAGCATTAGCCTCATTAAGCAAGCAAACTCTCGCTGCTCTCCTACTTTCGCTCTCGGTTCATTTGCTCGCTTTGACCCTTCAGGACGTTTCGTCGGCGTCGGAAGATACGACGGCGTGGCTACAATATGGGACCTAGAAACGAAAGCTTCAAAAACCTTCCTGAGTCTTTACCTCATATGAGCACAACATTGGACACATCTCGGACCCGAAATGAATCAGGGACCCCAGTCTGGAGATGTCCGATAGTGTTTGAACGCGTGCCATTCATCCTTTCCCTGATGCTAGCCGGCCAGCCACCACGTCAGCCACATACGTACATAGAGTACATCGGAGTTCCATCGTCATAATAATTTACACTGGGGGTGAATAATACGAGCAATTGTACCATACGTAGATGCAAAACACATCATCCAGATTATCCACCATCAAGCACACAAACTTTCTAATCGTTTAGTCCATCTGAGCACCACACCACACCATACCCATCGACCGAATACGTTCCCAAAAAGAACAACTGATACCGCCATACACTCTCTGCATCAAACCGCAGCCACCCAAACAGACACCGACACTGACACAAACCACAGACAGAGACACAGACACAGAGACCCCCCTCTCAAACCAAATTACACCAAACATTCCCCCACCTATCCTGCGCACTCCCCGGAACTCCCAACCCCTCTTTATCAGGCTCAGCGCCATCAATATACCCCACACCATAACTCTCATTCGCATTGAACCTCGCCAAAGGGCACGCAAAACCTAAAAAATTAGGACATGCTCTGTCCGCGGCCTGACACGTCTCTATACACGGCAAGAGCACCTCGTATGGTGTGTTAAGCGTCGGAAAGGCGGCATTTCGGGGTGAGGATGATGTCGATTGCGGTTGAAGGGCGGATGTTGGCGTGGGGGAATCGCTTGTTGACGAGACGATTGAGGGCGTGGTGGAGGAAGAGGAAGATGGACTCGCCTCGCCACATCGAGGAAAGCTTACAGAGCATAGCCAGCGAAAGTAGGACCGCTGGCAATCTGCACAGGTTTGCAGGGGCGAGTAATAATCTCGACCACAGGCTTGCGTCGTGAGAGTGGTTGTAAAGTTTGTGAAATACGAGGCGAGGGTGTCTGAAATTGAGGAGGGAATGTTGGTCGAGTCGTACATCAATATGTCAGAGTTTTGAGGTGAAGGTAAGGGAACGGCGTAAGTCACGCCAGGACAGTAAGGCAGGAAAGCCGCTAGTGGACAAGAGAATACGGCTAGGCAAGAGGCGTCAGAACAAGGACCTAGCTGAAAAATGAAGGTCCTACCGGACTTGGTTATGAAATACATCGGTCCACTGAGCTTCTGGTTGCCCTCCACGACATACGCAGTGTAGTTGGTCTGCGGAGACAACCCCTCTATTATCCACTGCGTCCTCCACCCTTCTTCGTCTCGTAGCCATAAGCTTTCGTTTGCAATGTTTCCGGACGATGATTGGTTGGAAATCATACACGCAGTTTGAGGTAAACTAGTCAGGTTCTGAGACGAAGTGGGCGCTATTACGATCGTAAAGTTTGGAGAAGATTGCGGAGGTGACGGGGGAGATAATGATGGCCCAGGAAGGGTGTAATTCGGATATGAAGGTTGTACAAGCTCTGGAGGATCAAACGGGGGGGAAAAAAGTAAAGCCTGATTGGATGTCGAGTCGCCGAACAGCGGAAAAGTGGCCAGCACTTCGTGTAAGGGACCTAGAAGGTCTCTGTTAAGATTCTGATAGATATCGCCAACCATTGCACTCACCGTTATCGGATGCACCTATTTCAAAAATGAAAGAAGTTGAGCTGTCCGCATCTACGGCTAAAACTCCTCCATCCGAGAAAATCCCAGTAAAGGTACCCAGACCTTCGTCTACGGAGATTTCAAACACATCCTGTCCTCCATCTGGCCCAGGATCATCCACTGAGCTACTGTTTGTGACAAAGAAACGCGGCAAGGACGTTCCCGTTGAGCAAAAAGCGACGGTGATAGTTAAATCTTGCGCTGCTGGAACTGAAAATGTTGGTGGTGAAGGAAGGGTCTGAGCATTGAGGGAGATGACAGTGTTTAAAGAAAGCTGAACGGAGGCCGCCTGGATAAGAGCAGCGTTAAGAAGGCATATCAATGTCTCTGGCAGCATTTACAAGGCAAAAAGCAATGGCCCTGCGAAGATTAGTCGCCCAAGGTCAATTGCCGTCGGCAATTATGTAATCAGAATCCGTAAATTTTCGAATATTCATGACCTCGCTCAAATGTTCCGGTACTGAAGCCTCTGTATTCCGGGGGCATTACTACTGCTCCCTCATACTGACGATCATCTCCACCGAGCTCAAGCTTTGCTGGGAGGTATGACTGCATCCGAGTCTGTGAGCGGTGGAACTGATCGTTTGAAAAAGTTGACTTGACTCGGATGGTTGAACTTCCGAGTCCTTTGTAAAGTCATCGCAGCTCTTCATGTTTCAGAAGTATATTTCGTTTGTGTATTTAAGTTGTGTGGTAGTAACTTACATCTCATACACTCCAGTCGTATGCTCAAGCGACACCTTCCATTCTTTCCTTCACGTCTTGCACTCGAGTTCGGTATCAAAGAGTGCACTGACTTGCTCAATAGTTCGTCCTCTGTACACAGCGGCTCAAGTCATCTCCCTAGCAAAAAAAAAACAAACAAACAGAAAAATCCTCCTTACCTTGTTTCAACGACAACCCCCCAGATAAGTATCAGATACATGACTTGCATCGCTAGATACACAAAATAGAATTTCCACTATGCACAACCGACTAATCAGTTAATCGACGAAAATCAATTGAAAGCAGGAGCAATCGTTAACCAACCTGAAGAGCTTTCAGTCCAATCGGATTCACAAATCCACTGACTGAAAGAGAAACAGCTAACACTACGAAGTTAAGCGAAAGACCTTTGGATCGAACGGAGTACGGGAGGATCTCTGCAGGATAGAGGGTGCCCAAAGGCAACCAGCCGAACGAATGTATCCCGAGAGCGAGGAATAACATGACAACGAATGATATCCCTATACCGGAGGATCCAGGGTGTTCGGCAAATGCAGCCTAACGGGCAGAAAAGACAATTCAGTGTATGGCTTTCTTCGCATGTGCTCTTCCTAGTAGGACCTACCGCCAAAGCAGTAAGCACTGCAAAAATCATCATCAACCCAACATTTGAAAGGAGGTACAACATTCGTCTCCCGATTTTATTGACGCATAGTCCTCCGACTATTGCGAAGAAAGTACCGAAGATGGAGATTAGGCCATTCACTAACACTGAAACGGGCAAGTAATTGACTTTTGCGTCGTTCTAAAGTCATAAATTACGCGCCCAGCTGATCAGGCTTTGTGATCCCGACCGAACGAAGCATAAGTGGAAGGTATCTCACAACGAGTGTCGCTGTGTAAAACGGTCGTTCAGTCTTATAAAGCTAGAGTCAGTACTGAGAAATGACAAAACTCAACTCCCAGTCAAAATTTCTCCTGAGGAAACGATACACACAATCAAAACCCTCCTCCGATTCCCTCTCGTCTTGAAAAGACTCTTCCAACTTCCTGCGTAATTCCCTTCAAGTTCTTTAACAATGTGATTCTTGATCTCCTTAAACTCGTTCTGCACCAACTCGTCTTCCGTCTCGCCATTTGCATGATATTTGGCAAGTATCGCGAGAGCTTCTTCGTGTCTTCCTTTGCTAATCAGATACCGAGGTGATTCTGGCCCGAACGAGGCGACCAAAAGGAGGATAAGAGGAGCAGAGACTTGAAATAGGACAGGGAGACGCCACTGCCAGCTAGAAGAATCCCAAGCAAGGGTTCCGTATGATAACCACGCGGCTAATGTACCTCCAATCATGAATACGCTCAAATATAGACTGCCACATATCCTATGAAGGTTCATTCAAGGATTAATATCACTAAAGTTGAAGATTCTGAAGACTGACCCTCGAAGACGTGGATGCACAAGCTCGTTTATTAGGCATGCAGTCCCGGTGCTTGTGAATATACAGGAAACCCCGACAATCACTCTTCCAGTGATGAACATAGCTTCGGTCTTTGCGAGGGCGCCTACGAGGGCTCCAGTGATCTTTTTTAAGGCATTCTGATCAGTAGTTAAACTAATTAACGAAGGCACTCACGACACCGCAACTTCCAAGAAGAATAGCCTTTTTTCGACCGTATGTGTCACAGATCCAGGGTACAACAGTTAATGATCTATTTGAGGAACGTCACGGTCCAAATCTCGTCATTCAAGGGGAGGCGATAAGAAGCGGCGGTACTTGCGGAATCTGAGAAAAGTACAAGCTGGCGTTGATAAGACCCAGGCGAGCTCCAGAGGGGTTGTTGAATGCTTTGTTCCACTGAGGCAGTGCTTGAAGGCCGTTCAACAAGCTACCGTCGTAGCCAATGGTGAAACTGGCTCAGCGCGGAGGCGGTCAGTACTGCATAGTGTGATTGGGCAGGGAGTAAAGTTTACCTTCCACAATAAAGCAGAACAATCCATGCAGTGATCTTGCGCAGACCAGGATCGTTCCACCAATTGCGATTTGTGTTGTTTTTCCAGTGTGTTGTTCGGTCTTCTTTGGCTCCCAGCATTCTTCCTATGCCTGGAGTATGTGAGAGGACAGAAAGCAGAAAGGCGTGAAGGGTACGTCTAATGACAGTGAGCTTGTTCGCTATAAAAGCCTGTTAACCCTTGAAAAGACGCCTTATTGATTATACACGTTAATATACGTGAGCTAAAAGCTTCCTAATAAGTCTCCACGTCCTTGATCCGAGAAAGCTTGAGGAGCGAGTTGCGATACGAGTACTCTGACGTCCCATAACTGAGATTAATCGATAATCCGGCGTAAGCTCTGGGCACTTGAGGCCCAGCCCCAGCCGTTCTTGGCCCTGAACCACCACCTTGCTACGCGCGGGACTCACGTCCATGGCCCTGGACTCGTAGCTTCTTGATTTTCTGGCATCTCAGATTTCGGCGAGTCGTTGTCACTTTGGCTTGTCAAGGCACCCATTACAAACGAAACACGTAAGCGATTCAGAACATCTAATCTAATCAATTACATACTGGCTTCCATTCGCCATTGCGAGCGCCGAGCGCTCATCATGAAGCTCAACGTCGACCACTACACCCAAGTAAGGTGAGTGCCTCGGTACGAGGCCCTTTATCAAGTTGTTACTTATGGTATGTAAAAGTCCCCCCCTGTCGCTGCTTGACTTTCTAACCGTTATTAGTCGCTCCGAGCAATCTTGAGTCAACCTCAACCGTCGTCTACCGAAAGACTCTGGTTTTCCCGAAGTGATGCGTATGTGACCTCATTCCATGTGCATCGGTTTCATCAAAGCGTTCCACGACGGTGTATGTATGTTATGTACATATTTTTTCAATCCACCGCCAGATGCCAGCAGCTGTCATCAAAGCCGTACTTACACTCTAGCGGGCTGCTTATACAGGGCTGTATGAATTACCGCCCTGCTTATTCGTTTTGTTTGCTGCACTTGAGCTTGAATATTTGAATGGTCGTACCATACTCTTGGGTTGTGTCTGATAAAAAGAGAAAGTTTGACGCAGAGTTATTCCTCCTCGTTCCTCCCACCTTGTCGTTTGTGATTTTCATTCTCTATGATTAAAGGATGTCTGTTCCTACACGTTATAGCTACTGCCGCACTTTGTGGATGCTATGGTATGTACAATACCTAATTGCACTCGTTTATATAAACCTGACACAAACGGATGCAGGTAGTATGTGCGGCTTATGGTGGGCTTTGTACCGAAGCTGGTGCAGGATCATCTTCTCACTTCCTCGTTGGTTTTAGGAGCGTATGCTGTGCTTTTCGGCACCGCATTATGGGTTCTCCCCCGCAAATTCAACGTTCCCGCTATGAAAACGTTCTTTTTTCCAGCAATCATAACTCTATTCCTCTTCGCAAATTTGAACATAGCTTTTGATTTTATGGGAGAAGTGTATTTCATACTAGGTCCTACTAGTCCAGTCAATGGAATAAGTCACTCGCTTGAATCGGAAGGATCAAGTACTGTTCATTAATTATGGCCGCCACCACCACAAGTGTTATCGTTCAGATTACATTTGTCCTCTCGGAGTAGGTCAAGACCTTGACTCCATTCTCAAACGATAATGACTAATATTCCTGTAATAAAGGATATGATCTTGGTACGTGCAAATGCTCGGGTCTTTGATAGCTGATGTTCAGCTCTCACAAATCGCTTGTTAGTTTTATCGAGTGTATGCCGTCTGGGGATTTCGGAAGAAAGTTCTCTTGCCGGTTTTCTCGACCGTACTTGTTTCAAAAGGTGCCGAGTCAGGCGTCAGACGAGTCTCTTCCGTTAGTTTTTCGATCATTGAACTAACAGGCCTCTTACCCCGCCTGTACGGTCTTTCTAGTGTTGGAACTTATCGTCATTGCTACACGCATTCGGGACTCCGCCTCACCGGACAAACCATTCAGCTACCAAGTCCTTACACTGGTTCATAAATCTTCACCGATCTTTGGATTTGTGAATGCTTTTGCCAATTCGTTGATGACGCTCATGATTGGTGGGTCAAATTGCTCTGTCAGTCTGCCTTTGGGCGAGTTGTTTTCTCTCTCTTCACATTGAATGCTTTTTTTTAGCGAGTCGGGTATGGTGGATCTCTAAAAAGTGCGGGCTTAAACAGCGTTGGTTTCATAGAACTATTGCCATAGTGTAGGTGATTTCTTCAATTTTGAGTCTTTTTACTAATATATAATGTTGTTTCTGCCTGGCATAGCACGGAGTCTGTAATCGTCTATCCCCTCTATCTCATAATAAGTGGATGTATAAAGATTGCGTCACTACAGGTACCGAGTTCAGCCACGCTGGGAGTCATCGCTATGGTATGTCCTCTAAATATTTTGACGTATGAACGAGTGCAACATCCTTACCCTTCAAGGGCCTTGGACCGACTTTGATTGCGGTACGCGTTGGCCTAGGAAGTGCTTACGACCATCGATCATCGGATACAGCGCAGAGTTCGGCTGTTTTACTATCGACGGACATCGAATCTCAGTAATGAACTCGGGCATCCAGACTCCAGAGTGACGTCTCTTTCATCTCTACCCAAAGTAAAAAAGCTCGATTGTACAGTAAAGAAAGTAAACCCGTTCGAAAAAATGTCATCAGTCACGGGTAACCCAGTACAGGAATAAGTGGCTGAGACACCAGATCAAAGCCAGAACAAAAACAGCCAGCTCAGCTGCACGCCACAAAGAGGTAAACGGACACGTAGACCACAGGCCCAAGCACAGTAAAAGAGAGAGGTAGTGAGGACACATCAGCTGCGACAGGGTTGAATGACTGAAGACCATAGAGACCCTGATAAGCTGTCTGATGTGTCAAATAGACTATGGTCATCATGGTTTCGTACTTAATAAAGGAGAAAGTTTGAAGTACAGGTAAAAACGCCCCCATTTTTCTCCCAATTGCCGCTTCGAGTAGTGACTTCTAGGTGCTACCAAACGACTCAATCTACCCTGCCGTTCATCATCAGATGTCTCAGGTTCATCGACTGCCATACCTCATCAACGCCACGGTGCGTACAATCCTTTAACCATCATGGTCACGGGCAGATCAGAAGTTTCATTATAAAACAGATAGAATGTACACTTTACGGTTAGCTCTGTTCATACATAAAATTGCTTCAAAATTGCTCACCTCAGGCTCGTTGTGTTTAGGCGCATATACTGTCATCTTCGGCTTTGCACTATGGGTTCTGCCCCGAAAATTCGGTGTTTCCGCAGTGAAGATATTTTTTTTCCCAGCAATCATAGCGTTATTCCTCTCCGCCACTTTAAGCATTGCCTTCAATCTAGCCATTGAAATGAATGCCATCTTGCTGCTTATGGCGGTCAACAAGAATTCATGGCTGATCATCACTGCGGTGTTAGTCACTGGCAATTGGAAGTTCTCTGGATATACTAATTGCTTCACCCGACAGATGTGTTAGCGAACTTACATATACTTTCTCGGAGTAAGTCGAACATGATGATGCAAGTTCATCGCGGACGCAACTGATATTCTTAAAATGAAGCCTATTGGGGGATATGATCCTGGTATGTGCCCAGCCAAGTTTGAGGCGAAATGCTTGATGATTCATGCAAATTAAAGTTTTACCGCGTATATGCTGTTTGGGGATTTCAGAAGAAACTCCTCTTTCCGCTACTCTCAATTTTACTGAGTGCAAAAGGTGCTCAAGCAGATGACATTCCCCCGATAGTTTTAATTTGTTGATCCACCTTTCCTCCTCCTCGGACCCTCTAGTATTTGAGCTGATCGTGGTCGGTACGAGCATTCGGACAATATATGTGACACCGCTCAAGATTTCTCAAATCATCGGAATGAACCGGGTATTTATAGACATCTTCGCGTTCATCAATGCTTTTGGAAATCTTATGATGACTTTTATGATCGGTGAGCTGATATTATCTGCTTGTCGCTGTTAATTTTCCCGGTTTACATCGAAAGTCAGCCGGTCGAATTTGGTGGATCTCCCGCCGATGCGGTTCAAACCTTCGGTGGTATCACAGAACAATTGCCGCTGTGTATGTCAATTTTTCCCAATAAGTACTACAAGCTTACTCAAGTTTACATGCATAGGACGGAGTCTGGAATTATTTATCCATTCTTCCTCGTAGTAAGTGGATCAGTGATAGCAACCTCGTCAGAGGTACCTAGTCCAAACACTATAGGAGTCATTGCTATGGTACGTAGATACTACTACAGCTACTTCACAATGAATCTGAAAAGCTCACCCCGAAGGCTCTTGCTCCTACTTTGATTGCAGTACGAGTGGGATTAGGAAGTGCCTACGATCACCAATCACTGCGCGTAGCTCCAAGCTCCGAGTCTGATATTGTCCTATCAACTTACATTGGCGTCGAATCTCAGCACTTGCACCCGTAGTAAGGATCTCAGAGATTGACAATGGGCTTGTTCATATGGACGGCCATTTCATTCAGCAAATCAGCTCCTGCTGGACTACCTCGGTTTCCATAGCCATCACTTGTCTAGCCCCCCCCCCGCTACGCTCGTAGCCATCTGGACTTGTCTCGTGCTTTCCGCGTATACAAATAGTAGGGCCTCCTTACCTGGTTCCCGGCTTGTGTATCTGACGCCCTGCGGACCGTTGCTCTCCATTTCGCCAGCCTAGTAATACTAAATATTATGAGGTGGCGAAGAATGTGATACCCGGTCTGTACTGACAGATTCAATCAGAGAAACGAGTCGGAATCTGTTATATTTACCTACAATTTTACTGCTTAATCAGGGCTTTATCTAGGTTTGTAGAAAGAGAGTTTGAAGGCATTACTGCGCACGCGAGAACATAGTCTCTGCGGGATTGAGACTCTGATGATGTCGAGATTCAATGTCAGTTGATAGTGAAATATCCGAACTTCGAGCTGCAAACAGTGACTGGTGGTCATAGGCACTTCCTAGACCAACTCGTACTGCAATCAAAGTAGGACCGAGACCCTTCAAGAGCGGTTTTCAATTGTATATTGTGCTTCGCTCACATGTGAATTGTGGCACATACCATAGCGATGACTCCTTTACTGGCTGGACTTGGTACTTCCAACGCCGCCGCCATAATTGATCCACTTATCGTGAGATAGAGTGGATAAATGATTCCAGACTCCGTACTGTTGGCGGAAGCGTCATTCAATAAAGATTAAAAAGACAACTCATGCACGTACATGATAGCAATAGTTCTATAATGCCAGCGGCATCTGGTGGCGCAGGTTTTGGAGATCCACCATACTCGACCGGCTATGCGGTACGATTGGTTTCAGTAAAAACGAAGAAAAAAACATTGAACCCTAAGGGCTGCCAGGCAGACGGAAGATTATAACAGTTTCAACGCACCAATCAGAAGTGTCATCAAAAGATTTGCAAAAGCATTCACGAATCCAAAGATCTCCGTGAATTTTCGGATCATGTTCCATGTTAAGATTTTAGTAGATGGCTTGCTCGGTACGGTATATTCCCGAACGACTGAGGCGACCACAATGAGTTCGAATACTGGAGGTGACCGTGGAAGAAGAGAAGGGATGGATTATGAACGATCCAAATGTGACTGGAAGAAAAATCGGTACCTTTCACACCAAACATGATCAAGAGAATCGGAAAGAGAATTTTCTTCCGAAATCCCCAGACAGCGTATACACGATAAATCTATAGAGAAAAATCTGTAATGGAACAGAAAATCAACTACGAGCACTAGTGGCACGTACCAAGATCGTATCCCCCAAGATGCTTCATTGGATGTATATTAGTTACCATCTGTGAGGAGGTAATTACGTAGAGACTTACTCGGAGAGAAAAAATGTAACCTCAATGATGAAACTGTCAGTGCAGGCGATATTATTGATGAAATCCCTTCCGTATAACGTGGTGACTTACGCTGTAGCAGCTACCATCCATGGCTTTTCATTAACTAGTAGACTAGGAGCCAGTAAGTAATGCATCTCCGCTATTAGATCAAAGGCGATGTTCAAAGAGGCGAAGAAGAATAAAGCGATGATAGAGGGGAAGAAGAACATCTTCACAGCAGCGACGTCGAATTTCCGGGGTAGGACCCATATAGCAAGACCGAAAAGCACAGCGTACGCGCCTGCAAGTGAGGAGTAAGAACAAAAAAAAAACATGCGTGGAACGGCACGGAAATATAGCTAACCATAAGTCGTGCATTCTACCTGCATTGTCAGGAAAGGTTGAGATATCTGAGCATGGAAAGGAGCGCAAGCCGACTGTACATACCATTGCATCAATGAAATGTGGGATTGAGTGAGAGGCATTTGTTGATTAGTCTGTAGCGTTCTGAAATCACGAATGACGGGCAGGAAAAGATGAAGAGAAAACGAGGAATATGTTCATCATAGGTGTTTCAGACTCACTCTCTTTTTATCATGTACGAAACCAAGGTTCTGGTATGACATCAACAGCCAGTAACCTAGGTGGTAATTCAGCCGACCCTAAGGGAGAGATGGCCTGAGACCTGAGATACCTAAGCCATTTGATATCAGCCGTCACTAGCCGCCATTTCCTATGGCTTGGATTATGAAATGGAGCCAAGCCTAAGTACTGCCGAACGGACTTGAAGTGTTTGTGTGGAATTCAATAGTGAGCTCCCGGGCGGTTCGCGGATGAGGATTTGAATCGAAGAGAAGGCGTTGAAGCTGTTGTTATAGACAGGAGAGACCAGATAGATTATTCTTAGGTGATGTTGACACTGGCACGCTAGACTTTGAGTGCGTCGAACGTCCCAGCTTGAGTTCTTGCGAATAAAAAAATACTCCTAGCTGACTTTTGAGACATTATTCCACGAGGTCAAAGGCTCGATATAAGTAGTCCAAATGCAGTGGTAGTACCGTATAATGTTCGGTTGTAACGCCTCTAGTAACTTGAGCAGTCCATCAACAAATTCGCCTTGAGTGATGCGAACTCAGTGACTCTGGGAGGACCAGCTGCCAGTGGTACACGGGTTGAAGTTTGGTGGGAGTTATTGCGAGTACATCAGGCAAACTAAACGGTTGAAAGGAAAAGCCGCTATGCGAGGGAGTCAGAGCCCGCCCGGCCTTGCTCATCTTGGATACTTCGACCTGGACATCTGCGAGAATTCGGGCATTTGAGTCCTGTTATGGAGCCGGTATGTGCAGGTGGAAGATAAACACGCGGTCGCCCGTTCGATTAACGCTCGAGGTCGAGGTAAGAATACAAGATGAGATTAGATAGGATAGATCCGTGGGAAGAACACATTCTGAAACATTAAACTCGTGGGTGACTCTTTGGATTGGACTTCTCCTCTCTTCGCTCAAGCCTACAATCCCGCAAATTTTAAATTTGGTCTCATTCATGTTCTATTATCGGTTTCATCAATCAAGATGGTTTCCTGGTAGGGCGCTTATAATTTACCCAATAATGAACTAACTCCGGCCAGGTGTAAACTGAAGATAGCTAAATCGAAGTAAAAAATAGATGGGTTGACTTAATTCAACTAATGCTAAAGAAATAGGTGGTCTAAGCTAACCAAAAATGATCCAAGCTGAACTATAATCAGTCCTCTGCGCCGCGGGCTGAAGCTTGAAGTCTGAGATATAATAGACCATGAGCTCGATCTTCTACGAAGCTAATCTAAATTTTAGTAATTACATCCTTTTGTTGCTCCATAAGAACCGCTTTTCTTTTTTTAACGTTTAAGGACATTGAGCGGTCACTGGTGTGGCCGCAATCCGTCGCGACAGAGGCCGGATCGTCGGCTTAGTAGCGAGCCGGAAACAGCGCTTGCAACTTGACCTCGATGGCCCTCGCGAGATTTACCAAACCAGTCGACGGAACGATCCCAATTCAAGCTCTGCTGTACCCAGACGAAGAACTGATATCCTCACAAGACGGCGTAGGCATTTACGACGGGTAAAGTTTGTTCTGCTCGTAAAGCGACTCTTTAAAAAAAATAACCAACTCCAAGCCTCCAGAAATCGCCCGAACATCAGAACGGTACTGTTCACATAACGAACCACCGCCTTTTCTACATCGATGCGTCCAAAAAGACCAGTTCTAGGTCATTCGCTATGGATCTCGAACATGTTTCTCAAACAGACTATTACGCCGGACTCTTCACTTCTTCGTCCAAAGTTACTCTACATCTTCATGTAGAAAATACAGAAGTAATCGCAGCAGAAAGAGCAGGAATATCAGGGTTCGAGAGCTGGGAATGTGAGGTCTGTGCATATCGGAATCCGCCGGGACTAAGTCCTTCCGCGGCCAAGATATGTGGATTATGTGGGGTTCCCAGAAATTCTACAGCAGCAGGAAGCTCATCGGTTATCATATCCACCTCCTTGCCTTCATCCGTATCCACCTCCGCTATTCCCCTTACCGATACTTCCGACCGAAAACCGAGCTCAGTCCCCTGTCCTGCATGTACTTTCCTCAATCACTCTTCTATGAAAACATGCGAGATTTGTGATACACCACTTCCGAGGACCACTTCTTCTACTTCTGCGGTTGCTGCAGGAATTGGGACAACGAAGTCTGCACCGGCTACGCGCCCACAACACCCGGATTAGGTTCAGAGGAGGAAGGAGCTACTGGGCGATGATGATCAAGCTCAGTTTTCGTAAAGGCGGAGATAAGGCGTTCTATACTGCCCTCAAGAGGAGTTTGAAAGGTCAGGCCTGGGAGGTACGTCTCATGCAAACCTTTCTACTCCTCGAGCTTGAAATAGAAAATTTTTTTTCGTAGGTCAATGCCATCTCAACCAGACCATCAAACGCCAATACAGCTGGCAACGGCACCAGTGTCCGGTCCGGTATCTCTGGTATCATGCATGCCGTCGAAACGAGGGCTCAGACGCAGGACACGCATATGAGCGATGCGCTGAAGGACTTGGAGGCGCTTATGGTGAAAGCAAAGGATATGGTTAAATTGGCGGGAGAATTGAATGAGCGGTTGACGGCTGTCTCTGCCGCTCCTCATCCACGACTGGTATCTTGTCCTCGTCATCTCTTTCATCTACATCCATCGAACCAGAAGAAGCGACTTTTATCCGATCTTCGCTTTCTCAGCTGGGACTGGCGATGGAGAACACGCCTGTGACGATGGACATGATCAAGGATGAGAGGATATGGGTGGAAGAGCTGGCAAGAGAGCTGGGCGGGGTTCTGCAGGGAAGCAGAACGGGCACTAGGGCTTCCGAGGGGACTGGCGGAGGAATGATGAAACGTCGAGGGATAATTGCGCTGGATGAAGTCTGGGGAGGATGGAATCGCGCTAGAGGAGTAGGTCAGTCATTTCCTCCCGATGTCGTTAAATTGGCTCCGTTCGCTGATTGAACTTGGTTTATCTTCCCCCCCTCCTTTCCCTCCCTCGGCCGCCGGTTTGTTACTACAGCTCTCATACCACCATCGACACTCGTCCTCGTCCTTCCCCATTTACCAACGTACACAAACCCTCCTATCCGGGCCCTGGAACTGCCTTCTTCGTTGAAAGTGTTACATGCACCCGAGTATGCACCTGGTGCGTTCGGGGATAGGATAAGGGCTATGTTGGCGATTGAGGAAGGAGGAGCAACTGCAACACAAGATATAGGTGGCAGAGCGGGAGTGCCAAAGTCGACGCTGACAAGTACGAGTACGACGGAAATTGCACAAGCGGAGGGTATAACTATCGCTTTGGCAGAAGAGATGGTACAGCTGGTGGAGAGAGATGGAGGGGTCAGTAGGGACGATGGCAGGTGTGTTATTCATGAGCGGCTAAGTGAGCGGAGCCTTGAGCATGATGGAGATACGGGGGGAGGAGCCGGTGCGTGGACTGGTGGAGGTGAAGTGAAGTGGTGGATTAATGTATTTTTTGGGTATGTCTGGGATGGACAGGAATGATTTGAACTCCGTAATTGGTCAAGGCAGACCTAGGCAGTATAGGATAGACATTCATAGATGATTTTCAAAATCTTGATCGCAGACATTTTCGCGAGCAGATTTAGCCGTGCTGCAGATCTCAGTTCTTGAACCGTGCCGCTTGATACATCTGGGCAGAGGCAAAGGTGCTTGAAATGGTACTGGGAGAATCTCCGGCGTTCAGATCGTGGACCATGCCGTGTAATAAATCTTCCGTCCTTCCTTCCTTCCTTCCAATGACGTGTTCAGGTCAAAGCTGTACATATCTTTTTCCCAATTTGATATCCTATATCCTTCAGGGTCGGACTGTTCAAGCTTCCTTTCTAGGCTGCTTGGAAAAAAAAATGGAAATGAAGTTTCGCCGTGTACAACAGGAATTAAGGCTACAGTATTATGTGGACTAGGAGATACAAATAAGGAGAGACAAACGATGCAAAGACTATTTAGGAAGGCTGAGGATACTGTTCGTACGCGAAGAAGCTATCCGAGTTCTATCACCCCTGGACCAACGGGTGGATGAATGCGCCCTCAAGCTCCTTGGGCGGCATAGCAGCCCAGTTTTCCATGAAGGAAGCACAATCGGCAGGACGGGAAAACTCGATGTAGATCCACTGGGCTTTCACATTGTACGCAAAGACATGTGCGTCCATCATGCGCAATTCCAGTGGAAGGATACTGTCCAAAACCCGGTGGAACTTGATTGGTATGGAATCGGGATGTTCGAACCAGCTTTCAGGCATAGGTCCAACACGAAGACCCTGCATGTCGTGCTCGGAGTGGATCGAGAAGTCCTCTAGTCTGGACTTGTATAGGAGAGGAAGGAGCGCGGACTCTTGCAGTACAACAATGTGAGACCTCAGCTTCTTCTCTTCTTCTTCTTCTTCTTCTTCTTCTTCTTCTTCTTCTTCTTTTTTGCCTGCGTATTGCAGCGGTGCCAGCATATCCTGCTCTAGGGGGTTGAGGCGGGCTTGTGCAATGAGCTCGCTTTTGGCCTTGTGCACAGTCCACAGGGTGGAAGCTTTAAGAGCCCGAGCGTCTTCCAGGACAATTTTTCGCGCTTCCTTTGCCATTGAGTGGGACAGGCAGGCCTGTAGAGCCGATAGAACCCTAGCACATTGCAAGCATCAGTGTCAAAGACTAATGGGCGATTCTCAATTATCAGGCCTACCTTTCGTGCTCTACGTAAATTTCGTTGTAGATATTTTGAGGGAGCAACGCATGATACGGTTCAATTAAATCTTGGACCTCCGCGAGCATCAAGACGGCAGAGCGTTCAAAAGTATTTCGGGGAGCAAAGATATCCTTCAAGGATTCTTTGGCCGACTCCGCGGCAGAGAAGAGGAATGCAGCAGACGCAACAGACATTCTGAAATAAACCGGTCGTAGATATGTGGATATCAGAGGTTATGTGTGAGATGGGGAGTAGGAAGGAAGTCGTCGGGTAAAAGGCAATCCAGGCTGGGAGTCGAGTTTCTGAGGAGAAAATGCAGATTTTGACCACTTTTATATGTGTTTAGGGGACTCTCCATAGTCTAAAGGGAACAAAGAGCAGAGCATAAGGCTAGCCATAGTCGAACAGGAAGACTAGATTGAACGCACCCACAGTTGCCATAGCCAATGGGATCTTTTGGACGAACGAAACGGTGTTCATTACGGCTTTTGCAAAGACAAGAACGTCGCGAGGTAAAGTCATCGAGACTAGTGGACTTCCTTGTTTCCTTGTCCCTGTTTATGGGAGGAAAAGGCAGAGTGGTGTCAAGCGAACGGCGGAGACTTGAGAACTGATTCAAAATTAGGTTCAGACCCTGTGCTATTGGAAGAGCTTGGTTCATTCCGAAGCCGGCGAGAAAGCATATTTTCGCGGAGGCTATCTCCGACTGAAGTCCATGCTTCGAGCAGTAGACTAGAGGAAGGAATAAAAAGCGCTGGAGACTATAGAAATTATCTGAGTCCAATGAGCCAACGATTAACAAACAAACAATGCCAGAGGGCAATTAGAAAATTCAGCACGAAAGGAAAAGCGTTGAAAGCTGCAGGACCTGCTCCGGATAAATTTCCTTTGGTGGCAATAGAGGTGGGTCCACATCGGTCCAAGAGTCACAATTATATAAGTATGAATAAATGTCCAAACAATGTGGTTCAATGTCCCTGGCTACCGATTACGCACCTTCTCCCCCTCTGCAAACAAAAGCACCATAAGGTTCTGTCGAGCCGTTCTGATTTGACCCAAACTTGCTTCATGGCTATACTACCGCCTCGCGACTAGCCACTTTGAAGACAAGGGCAAAGAGTTGACAAAGCGACAATCAAACACTAACTATCAGGGTAAGCCGGCTGTGAGTGAGGCCCAAAACTTTCCGTAAGGCTATCCCCTAAACTGTACCGGAAATCTGTTGATTCACAAGGCACCAAACTTCCTGGAAACCGGCCAAAATATTGCTTGTTCATTCCTTGCCACCAGGATGTTCCGACTCCAACACGGTCGATGCGCGGAAACCAGAGAGATGGACTCGCGGGAACGAAATGAACAGGCTTTCGCTGGAATTCCCAGCGAAGGGGCCTGGTACCAAAGGGGCTCGCGAGATAGGCACGGTCAAAATATCCAGAACGCCCGGCGTTTCTTGTACTGTCATCATGATATAATTTTTGATTATATCCGAAATCATGATAGACGAGCTTGACGTTTCTTTTAGAGCCATCGGACCGGACGGGCGACGTATCCGAGTCAAGGCCCGAGCGTAGCATTTACTCGTTGTGCAAGCAATGGCTAATGGCCTTTTGAACCGCAGGCAAACGGATGTCGAGGATAATGTTCGTGGTAAGGCATTGTTGAACGTCAATCTGTTTCGGAGTATTTGACACGGAAGTTCAGAGTCGGCGCCGATTAAAGGGGAGGCTTTTGTCGTCGATAATATCAATCATGGCGGGACCAGGTGTGTTGAACAAGATCTCAATGGGATCCATCCTTTCGCTTTCAAAGTCTAGGAGTAAGAGATCCGAGAAATATCGGGGAAGCGGGGAGCTAAGTCTCTTAACATTTCTTCTCATCGCATTCGGCCGATTACTCTTCAAGTTTGCCTTGGTCGAAGAGATTCTACTGAAGCCGCGGTATCTCTGCTGAGGTTTGCTCGAGAGTCCAGGCAAGCATGGCGGTGGGCCTCTGGCATTTCTGAACGGCGATAGATTTCCGATGAATGTTAATTCAATAATTTGTCTGAAAAAAACACAGAGAAATCTTCTGTTGAGGGCCTGAGTTAGTCATCTGAAGGCTGAAGGTTGACGTTGCTGACTCGGGCTCGGAGACGAGACGCAGGACGGAGCAAAGGTGGCGGAAATGCCGGGCCGCCGAATTCCTTTTGAACGATAACTTCAGCATCGGTCCAGACCCCTCAACTTTCGTTGCGCTAAGCATAAACTTACGAATAAACGAATTTTGACAACAGTGTACATCGACTTGGAAGGCATACGGTACGGAACAGGCCTATTTACTTGAACGATTTGAGTTTTTTTTTTACAAAGCCAACAACGGATAATCCCGATATTTCCAGATCAAGAATACGAGGCAAACACCATGCATATCACACTGATTTAGGACTTAATAGGCGTAACCGACGCCACTGGACCGCGCCAGTCCGCATCGACGGTCTTTGCGGACTTCTCGTTTGTGCTGATTTTCGCGGGCTCCTTGAGGTAGGGTCCAACGGGACCACGAGAGATACCCAGATCCCTAAGTCTGCCTCGCGAAAGTTCGTGAACCAGACCGTGAACCCAGACCTCCCTCTGATCGTTGGCCCAAACCTTCTTGATCACGTCTGATGAACAGAGCTTGTTCACCTGCACCCTGACATTTCCATCGATGAAAGCATCCAGAGAGAGGGCCTCACCAGAGAAGCTCTGTAGATCGGCAGCTAGAACCGTCAGAGGGCAAGCCAGACATTCAAAGGCGCATCTGGTGCATCCGTCGGGATAGTGATCGGTGTTTTGCCTGGGACGACCGAAGAGCTGGCTTCGAGAGATGCCGCAGCTGCTCCACAATTACTGTGACCACAAACGACAACTAGACGAGAGTTAAAAACATTTGTCTAGTTCCAACATATAGGAAACGACAGTCAAGTACCATGGTTTACATTCAGATGCTCGATAGCAAAAGTCAACACTGCGAGCATATTGTTATCATCCAGATGGACTTGACTGTAAAACGTGAGCTCTCGCAAGAACAAGGCTACAAAAAGTTACTCCTCACTTTCCAATGTTGCGGTTAACAAAGATGTCGCCTGGCATTGCGGCGGTTATAACGGATTCGGGGACTCTGGAGTCCGCGCATCCTATCCAGAGAGTCTGAAATTGTATATCACTTGAATCATTGCCTCCGATGACGGCAAGGGTGTAAAACACTGACATGGGGATTCTGACCGCGGGCAGAGTTTGGGAAGAAGTCAGGATCTTTATCTTCAACGCCTTGAGCCCATTCTTCGTTCCTCTCGAGCATTTCGATCATGTGGGGGTGGAACGACATGATGGCAAGGAAGAGTGAAGAAAAAAAACTAGGATCTTACACTTCGTGGATGTTTTAAGGAATGAAACGTAGTAGTAGGCCTCCGATAAGGTTCGATTGGGATTGGGTTTACATGCTAGACCAGAACTTCTGGCAGAACGCATGTTTGTCAACTCCAGGACACATGTCAAAGGTTAGTTTACCTCGAGGGCAAGGTTCAGTGCGTTCAACAGTTTGGGCAGCTGATACCGTTCTAGAAAGAGATTTTGGAAGCCATGGGAGTTCTTGGGCGAAGCCTTTACTTGCGAGAGTGGGCCACCACGACTGCAGCTGAGCAGGTACGAGTCCGAGTCTGAATCCGAATCTGAAGGCACACTGGCTTGAATGACTGCAAAAAAAGACTGCAAAAAAAAGACAAGGGAAGAGAAGATCGCCAACAAGAAGCACTATGTAGGGTGAGAAAGAAGTGGCAGAATATGGGGCGGAAAGTGACAGGAAGCATCGAATCGACTAAACTCAATACGGAAGATTTTACAATGCCTGGAGAAACCAAAATCTCCCCGGCAAGGACGAGCCTTGATTTCATTCTGAACCTGTAAAATCCTGCTGATCCATCGACAGCTGGACATTTCGTGGATCGTACTTCAGAGCGCCAATTGATAAACAAATGGACAAGACACTTGAGATCGTCAAGTTATAGATAGCTTCGGGACCTAGGGCGCACAATTAAGCAGACATGACCATAACATCGTGCATCAAGTGATACGATGGAATTGCAGCGGAAGATTTGGGATACGAAAAAAGCAGGGTACGGTACTAACCGTGACCAAGCACCTTCACATCCGTGGAGTGGATTATAGGCTGAGTTCGTCCCTCAGCCTGAGGCGCTGGCCGCCCAACTAAGTATGCGCGAGTTCAACCCCCGTTCCCCCACCACGCCATCACCATGGGTATGGTGGGTGCTGAAGCGCTGATCACTCATTCCAATGAACACATTTACATATGAAGCGTGGAATTGAGCAAATGTACGTATTGTATCCCCCACGAAGAGTTTTTACAAAAGTTTCCGATGTAAGCATCACGTATTTACGCCGCTTTAGGACTTCACCGACGGACCCCGGGCCGGCGCCAGGGTGTGGCGCCAATCCGCACTGATTTTCGCGTACCCATTGGGGGAGAGGGTAAAGGCACTGGAGGACGTAAGAGAACTGGTACTAGTAGCTTTGGGGGCACTCCGAGTGATCTCCAGATCCGTAAGTCTACGTGATGCAAGATCGTAAATCAAACCGTAAACGCAGACATTCCTTCCGCTGGCCCAAACATTCTGGATCACGTCTGTGGAACAGAGCTGGTTCACCTGCTCCTGGATATTTGCCTTGGTAAAATCATCGAGAGTGACGTTCGGCATACTGGCGGCTAGAGTCGTAAGAGGGGCATGCCAGACATTTAAAGGCGCATCTGATGCCTCATTCGGGAAAGTGACCGGTGTTTCGCCTGGGACGACGGAAGGGCTGGCATCGAGAGATGCCTGAACTGCTCCACAGTCACTGTGACCACAAACGACAACTAGACGGGAGTAAAAACATTTGCCCAGTCCCAACGCATAGAAAAAGATAGTCAAGTACCATAGTCTACATTCAAATGCTCGATAGCAAACGCCAACACTGCGAGCATATTGTTGTCATCCAGATGGACTTGGCTATGGAACGTGAGCGCTCGCAAGAATAAAGCTATAAAATTCCTCACTTTCCAATGTTGCGGTGAACGAAGATGACGCCCGGCTCTGAGGCGGTGATCACGGATTCTGGAACTCTCGAGTCCGAGCATCCTATCCACAGCACCTGTAATCGTTACGCTCAGCTGATCGTCAAATATGATAGCGCAAAACACCAACTTTAGGCGTCTCAGCAACAGAATCTTGAGGTTCAAAGCTTGCAGCCCATACCGCGTTCTGGGCTATCAGCATATGGACTGGGTTAAGGGACATGGTGGTACGAAGGTAAAAGCGAAAAGAAATCTAAGGATTTTTACACTTCATGGCTTTTTTATACGGAATGAAACATAGTTGGCCCTCATCTAAGGTTCGATTAGGATTAAGCTTTACCTGCTAGAGCAAAACCTCCAGCAGAACGCACGTCTACCAACCCCAGGACACATGTTGGAGTAGAGGTCGATCGTAACGGGAAGCCTCCAAAGCCTCTCGTTCCTGCCGCTCCACTGGCCATTATTTCGTGAATAGTGCTCCAACGTGCAAAAGGGCTTACTTTCAGTAATCGATAAAAACAGTTGAATAAGGTTTGAGATAGAAAGCTTTGGAGCCTAGAGTGCAATGGGCCGTGAAGAGTAGTTTTTCCTGTCGACCCGTGCGCTGCTCGCCCGATTATGCACGAGGGTTCATCCGCCGCGTCATCGCACCTCTACCAGGGCACCGAAACACAATATTCTCTTGACCTTCTCTCCGTTACATCGAGCGTCTTGGAATCGAGCATATGTACGGACCGCTGTACACCGCCGCTAAGGATATATCCTCTATAAAACACATTGTAAACATTTTGCATGCATGAATATATATAATGATATATATATATGACGAGAGGTGACTCGACACACAAGGAGAATAGTTGTCATTTAGATATACGGTGGTCCAAGAGCTGTCAGTAAAGAAAAAAGGAAAAAGAAAAGTAGTTTCAGCATACTACCAAACAGACCACCGCAGGCGGCAACAGCAAGAGGGAAACTAGAACTCACCCTGTCTAAACACTCCCAATGTGAATTCTACAACGAGCAACAACACACCGCCTCCAGGAGCCAGCCGCAAAACTTTGGGAACGAAACCTTTGTAAAGCGCAGCTAGACCTTCTTCGCGTGCGATGAGGACGAGAGAGGGGTACGTCCAGTTGTATTTAGGTTTGACGCCTGAAATGCGGGGAGCGCTTTGGATTCGGGATTTAACCATCTATGGGCATTTCCATGCACCATGGAGCAAACAGAACGAGCAACAGAAAACGGGGAAAAGAAAGAAAGAAAGGTTTTTAGTGAAACGAAAGTTCAAGGATTGTTGAACCGTACATCAAATGGCGTATTCAATGCCGTTCCAACGAAGCCTCCGACACATCCAGAGATAAAATTATTCATGAGCGTCTGTTGTGTGTTCTAACAGCGGAGAAGTAGGTATTAGCTACGCGAATGCTGTAACGTTCAGACAAGATACTAACCTTCGGCTCGGGCAGCATTGACTTCACTTGGAAGATGCACCCGAAATACCCTCCGTTCCACCACAAGTGCCTGTATGTCGGGGATGAGTACAAAGAATGAGATCATTGACCGTGAGGTATATGGAGGCCTTTCTGTGCATACGGACCTCCAAAACGTCGATTCCATGCCGTTATACATGCCCATTACACCCTCCTTCTTAACGATCTGCCTGATAACGTCCATGGGACCAGCATAGGTGCTATTTTTGTCTTGTAGCCTGATTTTGACCAGTTCGAATGGAACGACGACAAAGCTTTCCTGTGAACGATCGGGGGAAAGAAGACGAGCGGGTGAAGGTGGGACATTGCATTGGCGTGTGTCGAAAAGAAGAAAAATGCTTACCGTAGCTCCTGCACTACATCCCGTCAACACGGACAATTGCTGATTCATCTTCTTCTCTCCAGTCATATCGAGAAACGTCTTGCCCCAGAAATCATTTGCGGCGCTGTAGACGTCATATTTTCAAACGACGAGGGTCCCACAAGCAAAAGATGGCTTGACATACAATTTGACGGCACGCTTTGGTGCTTCCAGCAGTAATGGGGGAACGAGACCTGCAGGTTAACGTTTGGTGTAACGCGCGTCAAACAGAGCTCGGATATAAAGAGCAGTGACGATACGTACCTCTGTAAAGCCGCCCGACACTGCAAGACGTTAACGGCGTTAAAGAATTATCAAGATCATCGTGTTAGGCCCGGTGTGATATAATGAACCAATATGGGTCGGGTCCGCTACGTACCCTTCCTCCCGTACAATAGTCTGGAACGAGCCAACTAGGCCTTGCGATTTTTGTGTTGAGAGCTGCATACGCGTTTTGACCTGAATAAACCAGGGTCAACAGAGAGAGAATTGCTAGTAGAATACAGCCTAAAACGTACGACATCTATCCAGTTTCACGTTAGAAAAAAAAAACAACAGGTCTCTTTGCACCACACTCACCGAGAGGGTAGAAAGTCAAAATCTCGGAAACCCCTGCAATCGCTCCAGCAGCAAAGTTGGCGACAAAAGGCAAAGCTATTAACCAGTTATTTAAACCAAAAAAAATGGGCTGAATTTTGAGCAGAGAAACCTGGACTAACGCTTCTTGGGCTGTTCGGACATTGTAAACGAGGTGAAAGGGACGGGAAAAGAAAATGAAGTGCTTCGAACTGTACCGAATATCGGATCCCAAGTCCGATACTGTCCGAAGTCCAACTTTAGAAAATAGTCCACGTGATATAATTTTTTTTTTCCACC
Source organism: Collybiopsis confluens (assembly GCA_013368555.1). Lineage (NCBI taxonomy): Eukaryota > Fungi > Basidiomycota > Agaricomycetes > Agaricales > Omphalotaceae > Collybiopsis > Collybiopsis confluens. The sequence goes on along the minus strand of JAACJN010000091.1, from coordinate 67,665 downwards.
CTGCTGACGCTACGACCACCACCTAACTGAGCGATGCTGCGATGGTATATATAAATTCATGGCAAGAATACCAGGATGCAGCAGAAGCTCTATACAAGAAATCTCCGCATACTGTAGGTCAAGCTTCATTTCTCGTCCAGGTCGAGCATGCTGCTGAAACATTTTTTTGACAAAAAAAGACTCGGTACTGCGTAAAGTGGAAATCGTCGGAAGGGAAATTGGTGCTGAAGATTACTGATAATGTATCGGTGAGTAAACCAGATGCCTCAAGGATCCGTTCCATAAATCTGATGGGTTGAATTCTTGTGAAATTTCAGTGTATAAAATTTAAAACCTACTCGTCCATATTCCTCAATCGTTTCGAGGCTCTCAATCTTTCATTGATGGAAAAAATGCAGAACAAGCATGTCGCGAAACCTCCGCCGGCGACACACCAAGCTGCAGAACAGATCGATCAGCCTCCTTCAAGGAATAGTCCTACCCCAGCGGCCGCTACCAGTGGTTCATCAGCCACGCCTACTCCGGCTGCAGGACTGGCTGCGTCTGGTGGTGTAAAGAAGAAGAAACCCAAGAAAAAGAAGTAGTAAATTTGAAGACATTTGTTCCAGTAATGGAGAAAAGCTGGAAATGTGCTCAGTTCGGTATCGGTTTACGCTGGCATAACTTTATTTCCTAGTGCTCATGTCCATCTCATCGCAGCTATCGGCAAGGGTTCTTTTTGGGCCCTCACCGAGTCTACTGGGAATAGATCATTCCTTCTCGTAGATGCCTTTTTTTTTTTTTTCCTTTTCATGTATAACGCGTCCTTGCAAACACTTTGATGAACTTTCTCTCCGCTGTCAGTCGATGCTAAGGACGCTGCGATGTTACTCTGGTCCGCCTTGTCGTCGGTGTAACCGCTCATGTTACCATCGACTGTTAATATTATTTTGTCAGTGCGTATTCAAATTATCTGCCAAAGAAAGTTTCCATATTCCTTTGAATGACTGGGTTTCTCCTTTGTCTCTGTGCCGTTTCTGTAAGTTTCGGAGCTCTGTCGAGGACGTGTCTTACGTTTTACATCCATCATAGCCATGAGGACACTTGCTGTTCGACGTTCTTCTGCCACGATGATTTGGTTTTGCTGCTGTTGGTCTTTATCGGCGATAAAGTATACGATCCGGCGATGGGCCGAGTTGTTTAGCAATTGCAACTTGATTGCCTATCATTGCAATTGAGAGAGGATGGAATACTCAAAAATTCTAACAGCCTTCCCAAATCCTACGATATTACAGGAGAGACCGGACAGTTTGTAATCAATTCGCCTTATCTCCCTTGACTCGATATTTGCTTCGCTGAAAATAACCAACTTTACCAATAGGCTTCTAATTCCTACGATGTCACAGGGAAACAACTCTTTACGGGAGAGACGGACCGTTATGAACTCTATTTGTCATCCTCAAGTTTTTCATGCCAAAGTTCTTTTTGCTGCGTTCTTCGGAACGAAACCTGGGGATCCGATTGAAACGAAGGCATGTTTTTTCTTTCTAGGCATAACTCTCTCAAGCAAAGCGGGGATAGAGAGCCATGTTTTGTCGGCACGATATTTTCTGTTCCATACAAGCGGAACTTGAGGTTAACCATCCCATACGCAGAAAGCGGTTTGAGGTTCTGAACCAAAAACACCGCCTTGGCATATCAATGCACCGGCATCCTCTTTTGTTTCTGAGTTATGTTAGCAGTGAATTGATGTTATTTCATCTGTACGACGGATTTCGTTCGAACGAGCTTTTGAACGTCGAACCGTTGTTCATTCACCTGGATGGTGCAAGATGGTACCTTCCCTTTGTTCTACTTTTATACAATCACGGGGTTTCGTGCCGGACATCATCATCATCCCATCCTTCTCGGCAGTCCGGGTACTTGGAGCATTTCAAAATTTTTTACTTCGCTTATCCTAGATCATCAGTATGATTGCCGATATACTAACGCCCTAAGGAATACTTTTTTGACGCTTTACGGCTCCGAAAAACAAACCTCAGGCCTCTGCGGCTCTGCTACCTAAATTGTTCCAATTTGCCGTTCGAAGATGATCCGGTTGGTATTGCCGCTGCACCGAGCCGTGTTTCTTTTTTTCGGGTCTTTGTCTTTGGGTTGAATTACTAGGGTGTACCAAGCATTCTCCTCGTGATGCAAAGTACCGGGTCATTGTACGCTTGTACGCACTAAAAGTGCGGAACGACCAGGATTAGAATCTTGGTCATCCTTGGCGCGGGCGAAGCTACTACTACGGCAGCCTTGCCATCTTGAAATTTTCGATAGTTGGTAAAACTCTCGCCAACTTTGTTCTTCCGTCTTCGATTTGAGCGCATTTCAAGAACACGGTTTGGTGCGCAATCAACATATGATATGTCCATTCGCTGGACCGAAATGTTAGGGTTTCGATTTTAGCGCATCATTCGACATGTTCGACGCGGGGGTGGAGAAGCCATGTTGTGGGGCACGATGACATCCATGCCAAGTACGACTCGGTCTGAGCTAGGGGTTTTGGAACCCCCATCGGCAAGTGTTCCGCAAGAGGGGTCAAAGCTGGTCTTATCGGATCGGGGAAATCGGGGGAGCACGTCATGATTTCAAACTCCGCGAAATCACGATCCCGATATAGTAATTTTTACCGTTCAAGGAACCGAATTCAGCTCCAGTATCCCGACGATTACGCTATATAGAGGCCTTTTCTTCCGTGCTGTAACCGGATTCCCTTTGATTGATCACGCTTCATCGCCTCTGGTTCCTAACTGTGGCACTTGTCCGGATTCCTCGGCCCTCAAATCCTCTCTCTCGTCCTCATTTTCTACGCTTGTGCAGCATTTCAGTTCCCACTCAACTAAAGATTCCGTTGACTGAAATGGAATTGTCATTATCAACTCTACATGTTGGTCACGAGTCAAGTTTCTGCCTTGCATATAGCTTCCGTAAAGCAAACCTTATTGCTCCGTATCTCAGCCTCGGACTATTCGAATCAGTAGGACGTCGCAATCGTTTCACGTGACATTGAGGCTCAGAGTCGGCGAAACGATTTCGGTGCATTGCCGTTTGTGGTAGATATAAATCGCGGTTGTTTTTCGCCTGCTCGAAGAATGTGGCTGCCCGTGACTGAATAGTCTTCGCGAACAAGCACATGGGAAGCCGTGTTCAAAAACCGCTTTATCCACAATTTGGAAAATGAAGGGCGGCTGGCAAAAAGCATGCTAGGTACAAAAATAAATTGAGATGCATTCAAAAACCTCGAAACCTAAACCTAAGTATTATAGTGGCCTCTTAACTCGGTGGACGTGATTGCCGGAAGAAAAGATTACAACGGGAAGGTTTGCGGCCACAGAGAAACCTGCTGAAATGATCTATAAGAAGAACAAAGACGTGAGCTTCAATATATAGGTTGTCCCGGAAGATGCAGCCGACTTTCGTGAGAGGTTATGACCGACCACCATGGAATTCTCCCCCAAGTCGAGCCGGGGCGAACATCCGGTGCTGAGCTCTTGAAGAATGTATGCACATTGCAGAGTGATGCCACCATCACTGTTACATACAGCCTATTTTCCATATTTTTTTCTCATGCAAAGTATATTCCGGAATCCGATGTATGATTTGCTTTTCAGTTTCAGTTTCTCCTGGATGATCAACGAATTTTCTATCTTCTGATAATGCCCCCCGGTTTACGCAGTTGATACATCAGAAGGAAACACTCGTAAAGCTGTAAGTTGAACGGCACGACCAACCAACCCACCGTCCAATTCAAGTAGTCTCGGGAGCCTTCCGATTCAAACACGGACCAGCTTCACCGCGTACGTCGATCCTCAAGAAGTGAAGTCAGTCGTTTTATTTCCTCGCAGGGCGGAGAGCGTGGGAAGAAATCTTATCCTGATTTGATGTTATGTTAGATCGGAGCTTTCGGAGGCATCCACGGAGACGGTTTAAGGGATTATATAAATGTGCTGCCCTCTATCCGTAAAGTTAGTCCACGCCCCTTTGCTCACAGCTAACGGATAACAACCTTTGTACCATGGCTGACTTTTACAACAACTCTGACTACGAATACGGTCTCTTGGGTATGGACCATCTCCAATCTCGTATTCGTTCATTGTATTTATGCTTTATCAGAAGCGCCTGGTTATCAGAACAACCTCTCGCAGTCAACGTCTTATAACCTGCTGCAACCCGAGAGTCATATCCAATCAGGATCTTTTCGAAAGACTGCCCAGTTCGACCAACATATCTACGGCCATTTGATGAGCTGGGTCCAAGAATCCGCTGCATCAATATCAGGTTTGCATGGTCCCTCCAACTGAATTCCCCCCCCCTATCTCATTCTTTTCAATTGTAGAACAGCCATGCACCTCTGCAGTAGAAGCGATCCCGGGACAGTATAGTACAATTCAATCTGGTATGACAACTTGTTCATCGCATCATTTATTCATCTAAATTACTATCTTTTCTGTAGACTTGCCGATGAATCACGCACTTGCTCTCGCCGATTGGCCCACAGAGTATTTTATTTCACCCTCTGGGGCGGAATTTATGCCCGATGCCTTTGAAACCCTTTCTCCCTCAGCCAGCTCAGATCGTAGGTTTCTCTCCCCCCCCCCTGTTACCAGATAGGAGGTGTCTGATTAATGGTGCCACAGTGACACGTTCTGACTTTTCGGACTTGAATGTCTTTGACGTACAGTTTGGAGATGCACTCTCCTCTTACTCTCAAGGATTTCCACACCACCCCAGCTCTCTATACCTTTCCGGAGACTCCGACAATTCCTCCTCTTCATCTTGCTCTTCATCCCCCATACCTAGTTCGTATGAGCCATTACAGCTTCCAAGACGCACGCACTCGCCTGCTTCCTCCGAAGCGAGTTCCCAATCCGTTTCTTCAGACTACCGAAGGCGGTTCCCATGCTTGATAGCTGGTTGTTCACGTCGATTCACCAGTCAATACACTCTGAAAGTCCACATGGAAGCTCACAAACCAAAGCCCAAGGTCTACTTCCCTTGCACTCAGGGCTGCTCCGAGCGTTTCAGTCGTCAACATGATCGGCTACGACGTGAGTTTTTTTTTTCTTTCCTTCATGTTCTTTCGTTCTTTCCTCTAACCTTTGTTGGTTCATTAAGATGAGGTCGCCAAACATGGAAAAGTTTGTGAATTCTCATGCGAAGACTGCGGGAGATTTTTCTCGACTGCAAAGACCCTGGGCAATCATAAATGTCCTGTCGCCCAGGGAGGTACTCGCTGGGTAAATGCTTGATTTAACGGTCTTGTTTTTTTTTTTTTTTTTTTTTTTCGATTGGCATCGTTGAGCAAGGACTTGGGGGGTTGTTTTTGCGGATTTAGTGTAAAAGGTTTCAGCTCCCTTCTACCCCTCTGTGCGGCTGGCACTTGCCAGATTTTTACATTATCCAGTATCTACTTAATGCTATCATACTACAATTAAACGCGGACATTGTACGAGTAATCTTAGCATCATAAATATGTGTACATAGGGATAGTGCAAGTGGATTTAAAAAAAAAAAAAATCTCAACCCGCAATTAAAAACCCCCAAATTCACTTTGATCCGAGCAAAAAAATTTCAATTCGTTCCCAAAAAATTTCTTTATCCTCCTTTTCCAACTTTTTTTTTTTAGAATTGACGTTTGGGTCAATGTAACTGAAGTCTCGATTTGATCGGATTTATAGCAGGGTTCATCGATACACCGTTTGCTTTTTTTCCAAAGAGTTTTTGTAAAAAAGAAGTGATCCACCACTTAGTACCGCTACAGACTCTAATTAGGAGCACGTTGAATGACATTCAAACCCCCCCCCCCCCCTGAACCCACACATCTGGTACAGTGGGCAGCTACTAACCACAACCACAAGCCCAGTCAAAAGCTATTTCTTCTCACGTATCCAAAGATCAATGTTGTTGGGGGATAAGGTATTAGAAGTCGCTTGAGAGCGGACACGAAGGATCGGCCAACGTGGTCGTTGAGTTGGGTACGTAGATCGATAAACTTCCAAGTCTGTTTTCATCCAGCGATGTAAACGTTGGGTTTTCTGTCCGTTCCGATGCTACTGCACTCCTCGGACCACGAAATATTGCAAAGAGTACCCGGTTGCAAAAAATGGAATGGATAACCCGCTGTAAACTAGAATCGTTCCAGAACTCAATTTTTTTTCAGGTATTAAACCAAAAAAAAAAAAAAAGAGAGAGAGAGAGAGAAAGAGAGAAAAAAGTTAATGGTAAGTAAGATAGACGCACGCACCATTCAAGCGGCGGACCAAAAGCCTAAAGAATTCAAAAAGAAAAAAAAACTTGAGGGGGGGATGTATTGAACAAGTTGGATTTACGTGACAGAAGACTTACGGACATCTTTCCAGCACAGACGGCATTAATGATAGAAAACGCTTTTTTGTTTTTTGTGGAGGCGTTAGTCCGGAACGAAAACAAAAAGAAAAGAAGACCAAATGAATGGGCAGTTTATCCGCACCGAGCATGTAGGCATAAAATAGCAAACCTTGAAGTTCGGTCAGTAATATTCATAACAAGAGAAATTTTAATAACAAACCCTCTGTATAGAGTTGAAGTACCCATGAACTGTTTGTCGAACGAACTAAACGTTGCAACGTGAATATGACAAGTTGGGTCATGTTTGGTATATGCTCCATTACCGTGTTGATATGCCTTTATTGCGGTGAACATTGCGATTACTATTTAGGTTGACTTTTTAAGTATTATTAGTTGCACCACAGAAATTGAGAGCGCACCAAATTCATATAAAGCTAATATGCTGAAGACGATGTAAATAGTATTCTTGGATTTGATGGCGATACATCCAAAGTTCGGGCCGGCCGGCGCAACTAAGAGAGGTTTTTTCTCGTGGTAGCCTTGATCCAGAGAGCCACAGGAAAACGGGTATACCTACCTTCCAACGAGCTCATCTCCTTATACATGAACAGAATGGCTGGTGCGAGGAATATCTGTTGTAACGGCAAAGGATCAGCCCCATACTCCCGTACATTCCTCAACGTTAGTTATCTCACAATAACCAGACATCCGAATGTCAGTTGCATTGCCGGATTTCGGTGCCACATGGCAGCAGTCCGTATGGTAAGGATAACTGAAATAGCACGTTTTAGCCAGCCTTTCACCAATACCGTTCGGAGATAGGTTCTAGGGTCAAATGGGGCAGACAAAGGTCCGGGAAGGATCTACGAACATTCTGAGACTGCTACTCCCTGCCGAGGCCATTCGCTTCAGGAACGCGTTCTGATGTCCTCTTACGACGGTTTGAGTTAGTACTCACCGCGAACATGAGCCCTGTTCAATGGTACAGTTAGCTCATGCGACTCTGGGAAGCGATCCGACCGCTCACAAGCAATGGATTGAATAAAACTCTTGCATTCCTATCAGCGCCGAAGGGTCACAAGTTCAGGATTAGTATAGTCATGACAGCCGGAAGAGAAAAGGAGAAACTTGCATCTGACGCGAAAGTCGCAAATTTTAGCTCGACTACTCGACATGTGGTGAAAGTTGAAAAAATTTTTCGTTGTATCGAAATTGAATAGGAGAGAGTAAGTTGTATAAGATAAAAGATTAGGTTCAGATTTGACAGATGAATTTACACCGAAAAGTTGCGTTGGAACCAGTGGAAAGGACAGGGACTCACAAATGGTATTCATCAGAATGGTGTCGACAGCGGGGAGGTACCGATTAACGAAGAAGAGGAAGGAGCCAAGGGATACAGGTCTTGACCATATGAACTCAATTTCTTGGTCCAGAGTGCAAAAATAATCATAAACCTGTTAAAAACGACATAGAGCCTTGTCAGAATAACGAAAGGTGGCATTTCCCGGCAGTTACAGCCTCGTGGATGATCGCAAACGTTTCCGGATCGGACATGGTACTGACCAGAATGACTTGACTGACAAGCGAAGTAGATTGAAAGAAAAAATTCATTCGCTACATCATACAAAAATAGTATGTCAGCTGCAGTGGTTAAGGGTCGTGCAAAAAAAATTTCGGGACCCACAGTCAGAGCTAATGCTTGACCATCATCCATGATCCAACTAGCTTCCGACATCCTTCCTCGCCGCATCCGCTATGATATTCACAGACTTCCGATCTTGAAGTGGTTAGCAGCTTTAGCTAAAGCCCAGACCAAAGACGCTCCAAAAAAAGAATATGGTTATAGCGAGTGGTTAGACAAAAGTAATGGGGAGAAGAAAGGTATCATTCCGCTCGTCGACGATTAAGTATTCAGTTAGGACATCCCACACCAAATTCAAGGGAACGTTGGGATGTCCAAAAACCACTCAAACGAAATTTGCAATGTTCCCAAGCTTGAGAGCAACGATAAAAGGCAGAATTGGCATAATGCTCGCGGATTATTTACGTGAGAAAAGAGGGAGCGGGAGGCGAGGAAATCGTGGTCATGATACCTATCTATCTTTGAGCGAGATTTCGCCGGAGCAACAAACATATGCAAAAAAAAACACGGCCCGATTTGCTTCCCAGAGACACAAACCATAGACCAAACAAGAAGACGAGAGCCAATCTAACGCCGCTTCTTGAATCCTTTGAATGCATCTTCATCCGAGTCACTGTCCACGGTGATTGGAGTCTGCTTCTTTGATTTTGAGCTGGAGGCTTTTGTAGACCTGGTACTACGAGCTGTATTGGTTGCTCTCCGTTTAGCCGGTATAGTAGAAGGCAGCGTCTGATCGTCCATATCTTCATCTTCATCTTCTGCGACTTCCTCGATGTCAGACATATCGTCAAGTTCAATGACACTGCCGGCATCAGAGTCGTCAACGAACAAAGGCTTGCTTTTGTGGCTCGGATTCGTGGCCGCCTTGGTCGCGCGAGTCGAGCGCACGGTTCCAGCCGTAGCTCGGGTGGACCGAGTGGAAGCTGCGACGCTACTTGCTCGGGAAACTGAACCTTTACGAGACTTGGTCTGGGTTATAGTGGTGAACCCATCTTCATCTGAATCATCATCCACGAGCGCGTTGCCCTGTGTTTGGAGGCGGGATGATGACGCAGGTTTGGAGCGTTTAGGGCGCAACGTCCCACTGAGATGAGATTCATCACCATCATCGGCGTCAAAATCTTGATCCTTGCTAACATCCTCCGCATCGAGATCGCGGTCACCCCCAAGAGTGGAAAGATCATTGCGTCCTAGAGAGAAGGGAAAAAAATAGTTCCGGTGAGCGTGAGGTGAATTATTGAGGTGAAACCGTGCTCCAACACGAGGAGTAAAGCGAGGGAAATCCACTCTGAACATCAGGAACAGAAGGTATGGTGGGGAAAACTTCGATGAATTGCAAGAGAAGCCACGAAAAATCGAAATTCGGTCAAACCCTCACCATTTCCCAAATTGTACCCCTGGTTCTCACTCACGTAGAGGTTGATTTTCTTTGCCTTTGAAGGGAAATTTTTCTGTCAACGATATATGTCAGTTAAGTAATCGTGTCTAAACGAAACGAGAAGGTATGACTGGAACAGGCACACGACAGTATTGAAGCAACCGACGCTGCGTAGCATGGCATCGCATAGAAAGGGCAGATCATCGCAAACCAGCTCACTTTTTTAAACTTTTTGAAATTCGGAACCCCCGCCAATTTCTCTCTGCTCTCCTTCTCCCTCTCCTCCCTCTCCCTATCCGCATCAGGAAATCGATCCCTAAACACATCCATTTCAACAATAACCATAAAATTACCCCTCACATTTGTCCCATCCTCGAAGCCAAACTCATCTCTTCCCCGATTCAATATCCCGGCCCAATCTTGCTCTTCTTCTTCTTCGTTCCGCCTTGACTGTGTCTGCACATCCTCCCCACCCCCACTCCTACCACCCTTCGTTTTCGGCTTCGATATCTTGAGCTGGTTAAACTCCCTATCAAACTCGTCTTCATGTTTTTTCCCCTTTTTAGTGGAAGCGACAGCTTTGAGGAAGACAGGGTCCGTATCAGGTTTGCCAGGTGCAGCTCCGGTGCCTTGGGTCTTGGTCCCTGAACGCTTATTGGAAGTAGTACTGGTAGTGTTTTCTTTCCCGCCAGCTGACACTGTCCCTACCCGCTCGACGGCATTGATGTCGTCGATAGCCTGTCTCTTGGACGGAGGAGGTCGAGCGACAGATCCAGCTCGAGATCTAGATCGAGATGATCCAATTTGAGACTTGGTTCCGCTGGGAGCCAAAGCATCTTCGACACCAGCCATCTCGACATCTTCGTTATCTTCATCATCTCCAGGAACGACCTTACGCTTCCGACTCTGCGTCTGTGTCCGAGTCTCAGAAGAAGTCTCGTTTTGTCTTTCTTCCTCTGGTACAGCATCCAGCTGCGTCTGCCGGGATCGAGGAGCCTGACTCTTCCTAGTACTGGTAGCTTGCATTCCGCTTTGCGTCTCCGACTGCGTATGTGACGGTTGAGTTTGTCCCGACTCCAAACCTGAACCTGACGATCCCAGGTAATCGACCTTAGGCAATTGACTCATAAGGGCATCCGCCTGCTCAGGATCCTCCGTAGCCTCAAATAGAGCTTTGTATTTCTTAAGCGGGCGTTCTTCCTGCGTTGCCGAACTTGCCGAGATTGTCACAGACGATGAGGAAGCAGCCGACGCAGCTGCGGCGTGACGCCGTTTCAAAGGCCGCGAAGGGCGTACTGGAGCTGGGTCCTGGAACAAATCAAGTAAGGGTTTAAATACTGATCCCATCATATTATGATCGACAAAAAAAAGTGATATGAAACGCACAGCGGATAAATCCAAAATCATAGGTGTAGCCATCGGGGCAGGTGCCGTCTTGGGTTCAACTTCAACTTCAGCTTCGGCAGCAGCAGCAGCAGCAGCAGCATCAATGACCGTCGAAGAGTCTCCTAGACCCGTCACGATAGGTACTCCACCTCGAACCCGTCGAGTGAGCTAAAATGAAAGAACCACATGTACAGAGAAGGGCCAGAGAGAGAGAGTCAGCTAGCATCCTTTGATCGGGGAAATGTAATTACACTTGCCTTACGACGAGCCGGAACAGGAGGGGGTGGTTGGTCCTCACCTTCACTGTCTTTATCTTTATCTTTGGTAGTAGACTCTAAGGCGCCGGAAGATCGAGCATTCGCGTCCGCGTCTGCAGTTCCCTGAGCATCAGGGACAGCAGATACCTGCATCGAAGGTGGCTTTCTCCTCCTCGGAAGCGGCTTACGTCGGAGCGGTTGCGGTTCTGGTTCTGGCTCCTGCTCATCCAAATCACTCCCGTCATGCAAAGAACGAGGCGCGGTAGGCGGCGGAACGGTCATCTCCTCCGGTATGGAATTGGGAATGTACGACGGAAGGAAAGATGAAGAAGGTGCATGAGATGCTCCTGGATGAAATCATAGTCATTGTTAATCGAGAACGTTCATGGACTTAGAAAGCCCTGCTAACCCAATTGACTTTCTTCTTCGTCCATTCCAGAAGGCGGCAATGGAACGCTTTTGAGCACCTCCGTATCCACGTCCAGTACGGCGTGAACGAGCTCCGTAGGCGTGAAGAACCGCAGATTGTACCTTCAAAAAAATTAATTCAGAAAATGACGACCGAAAAAAGAAGAAAAAAACTCACTCCCTCGCCTCCTCTTCCAACGACTCGACACTCCTTTGATTTTCCCCGACCAAAACCAAGACCAGAGTAGTATCCGTTTTCGCCGACGCTCTCTTCAGAGCCTGCCTAAATTTGGTCCTTCCCTCCGAAACACCGAAGGTATCAACCGCTCCACCTCCGCAGCTCAAAAACGCCCTCAGTAGACTCATCTCGTTGTCCTCCTTAGCCTTATCTTTATCCTTTTCACAAAGAACCAAAAACTTGAAGCCTCTGAATAGACCCTGTCTACCTTGATCAGGTTCCCAAAGCGCCATGTTCTTATACTTGGGGTCAAACGAAGAGGAGGAAGAGGGGAAGGAAGAACGATATTGGTGCGACATGAGGAGCGGTGGTTCGTGCATATCCGGTGGTGTCTCGGTACTCATTTCGGAAGGGCTACTTGCGTTTGGATTGTGTACTGTAGTGTTGTAGACTTCGATAAACTTGTTCAGCCATTCGATTTTAACAAAGCTGGCCAGAGAGAGGAGGGATAGACCAGATGAAGGTGAGATGGTGAGTGTAGGTGCAATATGATGCGAGAAAGGAGTGATAGAGTCGGTGGAGGAGGACGTTTGAGTTTGAGTTTGAGAGATCGTCACGCCGAGGGCAGAGCATGCGTCCAGCTGGGGTTGGTTTGGCCTGGGAAGGTAAAAGTGGAAACGCCAAAAGATGCTGGCAAGACATCAAAGACCACGAAAATAAAGGGAAAAAAATGCATACGTAAGAGGGTTGACACCATTGACCAGCGCAATCGAATCGCCCTCCTGCAGCATCACCGTCATCTTATTATTCACTACAACCGTATCTTCTTCTCCGCGCCGTCCATTTCGTCGAATTGAAAGGGGCTTTTCTCGCAAATTTGTAATCTCTAACGTTGGCTTTTTATGTGGGTTTGCCTATGTATGGCCAGTTCTTTATTAGCCTGACCATTCCCATAGGCCAAGAAGAAGAGTAAAACCCACCGCATCGTCCTTTGTGAATTCTCCCACTGTAAATTTACAATGTTCATGCGAAAACTTTTTGCTATTTATGATAAGATGGGGATATGGAGTCTTCTTGCGACCAAGGATGTATGACTTTGACGGTTTCAAAACTCGCAATTCTGCCCCATTATATAAAACCCCATGATTGTTAGACAACTCGAAGGATTAGAACTGGAACATTACTGACTTAGCTCTGAGGTTGTGAGCGGGTCGACGTCAAACGGACCTTGGACAATCCACATTGCGGCCCACAGATACAGCGCAGACCAGAATGAAGATGGTGGTTCACGTTCGAAGGTTCAAGATTGTCACGTGAAGTCAGGCGCGTAGAATGAGTCATTGATCATGAGTCCTCTTTTGCATTACTGTCATACTGCAGATCCGATCTATTTATTACACTCTACACAACCTACAAATAGCAGCATTACACCCTAACCAAGAACAACATGTACGCAAATTGACACGCAGCCTCGATGAGCAAAAACGATATTCTCCTTCTCCTCAAACCGGAGCTGATTGTCCCTGTCGACGACGCTGACAATGAAGGATCGGGAAGTACGAGGGATCGTAAAGAGCGAAGGAGGAATAGACCGTTCGCGAAGAAAAAGTAGAAGAATACGAGGTAGTAGAGTGGAGTTGAGAGGTGCATGTATGAGGAGAGAATGGTGAGGATTACTCTGAAAGCGCCAGGTATCAGAAAAGAGACGCTGGGTGGGCCAAGTAGAATACTCACCCGACAAATTTGTATCCACAGTAGGCAATGATATCCACTGCTTGCTTGTTGGCTTGGACATTAAGCAGGTAGCACCCAATATACACGAACAGAAAATCGACAATGATGACCGCAAGAGCGGAAGAAGCTGATTCGCCGAGGATCTGTAGCATTGAGAACATTAACCACCAACGTTTCCCAAAAAGAAACTTGCACAGAAACGCACTTTGGGATGAAATCTGGACTGCAAACCAGAATGAAAGGCCGATATGAGAATGTACGTTACGATGGCCATAACTATAAAGACATAATGAGAAACTGGGCTTAAATTCAAATGAAATAAAAATCTCATACGCGGGATATACAAATCCGGACTGTTAAAATCGTCTCTCGGAGTAAAGTACTCTACTTGGCCTTGTTCGCTTCTTTGCACTTTTCTCGACCAAGACTTGTGCGTCCAGGGGAAGACTACAAGCTGGATTTTACGAATCACATACGAATTGGACACATTGAAATGGTGTTTGACACTTGAGAGAGGAATTATTCCTCCAAACTGAAATCGAGTGAATATATGAAAATTCCGAAAGAAAAATCGACAGCGTACGTTTTTTTGAACGTATTCCTGACCAGCAGCAACCGCACTACTTCCTAGTTGCATACCGAACTGAGCTGTAGCATCGTTTACACCCCATGCTGCAAAAGCGTCTGGTTGTGGGACGAAAGAGGGTTGATGATGCGAGGTCGCTGGTGGTTGTTGCGGGTGTATTGATTGCGGTTGAGAATGTTGGAACGGCGAAGTCATATAAGCCGGTACATGCTGCGCTGGAAGCTGCGGCTGGTGAGCTTGAGCTGAACCATGTGGGCCTGGAGAAGACGAGAAACGCTGGTAGCCATTTGGTGAGCCCGGCGTCGACGGCGGCTCTGGGATATATGCAGGATGAGTGGGCACCGGATGGCGAAGCGGAGGAGGTGAAGACATTAGCGCGTCGTGGAGGTTGCTCGTCAGAAAATCGTGGCAAAAAAGGATTCGGCCGGCAGCCAAATAAGAAGTCACGAGATCTAATTACTCATTCAACGCGACCACCATCCTAGGCTTAGGTTCCAACTAGCAAGCTTCGATACAGTTCCGTTATTCTTATACTCCAGCTGCACGAACACGTACAAAGCAGCCTTTGGGAGTTCAAGCCACAATTTAAATGCTTGAATAAATGCCCCATTGAAGTTTTTAACTGTTGAACGCTTAGTACTAAGAGACAAATTACGACTTACTATGGGGAACCATCGTTTCAGTGGTTATCTCCCTACTCGTAATACAATCCCTGCTATTATTCTGGGCTCGGTTCAACTACTCGAAATTTTCGAACGGCGTACTCTAGCAGCCTGGAATCTGGATGCCTGGCACCTGACTCGATAACGGTGATTATTACCCTTCCTTATCATATCCAAAAAGGTCAGTAATGGCGACTATACATCATCCGGGAACATTACTTACCAAAGATATTTTTGCTCGCCAACATCAAAATTCTCCCGAACACGCTGGCACTCATTCTGACAGCCCATAACAGCCGACCTCGAGTGAAACATTCAATCATTGTTTTTTTTCAGGTTCCAACGCCTACTTTTTGTCGAAAATTTTCATTATTGCGGTCAGTTTTCCCCTTTCACATCCCACCAATTGAAAGCAGATAAAAACAAAATATATTGAGCCATGCCTATAAAACTCAGGTTGACCAACGTCTTCTCTCTCCAAGCCACTAATCCCATGAAAAGGTTTACTCGATTATCCACCGTCTACGCTTTGCTCGGTCTCGCGCAAAGTCTTTCGACATTCAAATGGCCCAATATCGTACTGAGCTACGCCGATAGACAACTCTATGAAGGTTCCTTCGACCTGCTGGCCAGTGGATGCCCCAGTCGGGATAATAGCACGATACCCGCTCAGTGGCTCCGTCTCGTAGTTCATCTAGTATGCTGTAAAAGGACCTAAAATCTGATTTCTCGCAATTTAGGCGTATTATGACATGGCTACTCATAACGTGGACGATGGGACTGGCGGCCTCGACGGTTCAATCCAGTTCGAGCTCGATCGCCCGCAGGTACGAACATATTCCCCCCTCCGCTCTTTGATATTTATCTGACAATTGATTCAGAATGTCGGAGAAGGAATGCTCGCATCCTTGCGAGACTTTGCGGGAATGGAAACGCAAGCTCCATTTTTTGGGAGTACGTGCGATACATAATAACCCCTGCCGCCGTTGAGCTACTCAACTGATTTCATACAACTCATAGTGGCAGATATGATAGCCTTGGGCACAGTTTTGGCCATCGCTGGATGCGGAGGCCCTATTATCCCTTTCAGTGCCGGTCGAATTGACGCTACAGGCTCAGGCCCAGCGACTGCTCCAGAGCCTCAGCAAGATCTTGCTACCCATACAGAATTATTCCGTAGTCAGGGATTTACACCCACCGAAATGATAGCTCTTGTTGCATGTGGACATACCCTCGGCGGAGTCAGACAGGTGGATTTCCCACAGATTGTGAGGGATAATACAACAGTTGTTCAAACATTTGATTCGACTCCTGCTTTTGACACCGCGATGTGAGTTTACTATTCTGTTGGGAGACCTTGTGTGTCCGATGAAGAGCTAATATCTATCTTTCCAATTCCAGCGTCTCCGA
The DNA here is from genome assembly GCA_013368555.1 of Collybiopsis confluens. Taxonomy (NCBI): domain Eukaryota; kingdom Fungi; phylum Basidiomycota; class Agaricomycetes; order Agaricales; family Omphalotaceae; genus Collybiopsis; species Collybiopsis confluens. Next base: position 51,673 of record JAACJN010000091.1, on the reverse strand, counting down.
GTACCTCCAAAATACAACCCAAAATCCACTAGTCGTAGGCCCCAACATCACAACCAGATCTGATTTCCGGATTTTCTCTAGCGATGGGAATGCAACGATGCAAAGGTATAACTCAGCTGAGGCTTTCTCGAGTGCTGTAGATGTTCATCCCCTCTTGATCTTGCTCCCAGTCTTTTATCGACTGATAATTTCAACAAAACATGTGCCAGCCTCTTCGAAAGAATGATCAACACCGTTCCAGCCAATGTGAAGCTCACAGACCCCATTACTGAGCCATTCCAGTATCTGGTGACTGACCCTATGTTTGCCATTCACAATGGTTCACTGTCCATGACTACTGCGTTGCGGGTGCGTATCATATTCTTACATCCGTTCGCGAACCTGGAGAGCTTGAATAGTAAATACTGATAATATTTTTACAAGGTGCTGAACGACAATCCACATCGCACAGTAACGCTCTTCTGGACTGATCGTCAAGGATCATTCTGTCCCCCAAGCATCGGCTGCTCTATCCAATCCGACCTCACTCAAGACGGTTTCCAACTCAGTTCCATCGGTCCAAAACAAGGATTCACAGCTAGCAGATATTCATTCAACGCGACTATCAACCTCCCAACCTCGATATCCAAGTTTTGGTTTGAGGTCAATGAGAATGACGGATCGAAGAACCCTGTTACTATCGTCAATAACGGTGGAGGTGGATTTGTGATTGAGCAGGATAGTTTGTTTGTTGATATCGGAAGAAGCAAAACGGTGGTGATTGTTGATTCCGAGAGTCATGGTATTTTGGAAGAGTTCACTGAGATTGTAGTTGCGGTACGTGTTTTTGTTTCTGCTGGCGAAGATTTTTACTTACAATCTGAGCCAGATCCGTAGTGACCCGGACGCCCATTCTAACGTCTCCGTAACGACATTCATCCCCTCAAATGGATTTAACGGCGGCCCACCTTTCATACCGACTATCAACACCACGAAACTCCAGCTGGACACGACCAATGCTCATGAAGCGGGATACGTATTTCTCAAAGCCAATATCTCCGTCGTTACGTCCTTTTTGGATCTCACGGCAGACCAAGTCGGGAGTGGGGTCGTGACCGCGAAGGACTTTGATGTGCATGCTGCTCCTTTGCCTTTCATTTTCTTAACTGCTTGAAAGAATTTTTTGATTACGAATATATGGATTTACCTTGGTAGGTTTTGTAGGAGCTGTGGTTCTCGGAGATCAGTTAACCAGTAGAATTTTAAACTTTAATGTTCGTATGTACTAGTTGAGAAGATTCCGTGGACAATTTGCCATACAAATCCAAATAGTGCACCGAACTTCTACTCCTGAATCGAGGGTGCAGAATATTGAAGCAAATACCAACCTATACAGTAAATAGTATACGAACCGTCTACTAACGAGCTAATCGACTCTAGAGAGTTCGAGCAGTGATCCACCGGACCAACTCAAAAGAGAAAAGAAGAAAGAAAAACAAAAACGGGGCAACAGATACTTAACATCAATAAGTATGTAGTTTATTTAGCAACCATCGCTTGGAAATAACTCTTTGACTCCACCTGTTACAGCGGCACGTAGCTGTCATATGTAATAAGAGAAGGGTAAATCTTTCTCTCTCTCCCTCTCTCCTCTACAAAGTATTTTTGATCTCCATTCCATTGTGGCACCGTTCACACGAAAAATATTACTTCGACGGAAGATTTTCGTGTATAGTGTGCATCAATTCTGTAGCTATCTTCACGTTCGCCAGCTAGGGAAGGATGTCAGGAATGTGTTTAAGCAAAGAGAAAGTGGGGCATGGATAAACAACGTTGGGAAAGAATGGCACCATGGACGAGACAACACAAGGAAAGCACCAAAAAGGACGATAACGATAGGTGGACAACGAAGGGAGGGCAGGTACCGATATAGATCAGGGGAGGTGCGCTCGGAATATATTTTAGAAGTAGGTTCACGAATGGGGAAGTAAAAGATGCAATGCAGACATGGACCAATGATACCGCATGACCGCAGACAAGAGAACATGAAAAAGCGGAGGTCGGAAAATTAAAGGAAAAGAAGTAAGCAAGATGCAGGTCCAGAACACCAGAGAACCAACAAGGCGAAGACGAGAGACACTCACCCTAAGATTATAATGTGTTGTCACCTGCGCTCCTTCAATAACACTGAACCTCAGATACCGTGGATCCTGAGCCAGACTACATTTCATGCCGGAAAACAGGGTAACGTTGAGAAGTAGAGTGTATACGGCTTCCTTGCGCATTACTGGTAAAAAAGCAGAACGTCAGAATGATGAAGAACACGCGCGCAAGCCGCGGTACAAAACAAAGATGATATAACAAGATATGAATGTAAATCGGCTTGCAAAAAAAAAAAAGAAAAAAAAACAAACAATTACCTAACCGAGCCCCAGCCCCATCTGTGACTCTCACATTGAGCTTCAATAGCCCAGTCCCTCGTTCCTTCCATGCCCCATCCACAAGCGCGAAAAGTTTCCCTCGAACTTGATGAATCGTCTCCTCATCTTCTTCTCCAGTTGACACTAACCCGCCACGACAAAGAAACACACTCATTAGTCTTCTGTATAAGCACCGAAAGAAAGAAAAAGATAGCGCTCCTCACCTTCTTGTTCGCTCAAAGCCACTTTAGGTTTCGAATCATCCCACTCCTCATCCCCGTTACCGCTATCTGCAGCTCCGTCACTATCTTCCCCTCCTCCAAACACTGATCCTTTTACTCCTCCCCCAAACGCCAAAGCCGAATTCTCGCCTGCATCCGAGTCGGTTTCTCCTCTAGCCCTCTTCGTCACGGGCAATGTAAAACCTTGGACGCCCCCACTTGCGTAGGCTGTGAATGCACTGATACCACCGGTACCGCCGCTGCCGCTTCCTCCACCGGTACCTGATCCGGAATTAGAGGAAGAACCGCCAAAGACACTAGGAGTGGCGTGTCCGCGCCTGGATGGGCTTTTAGCTCTCCCCAGGGCAGATGTTGCCCCGAATGTCCCACTGCCTCCGTGGGCAAGTACGGGCGACCTGGCTCTTGCTACAGCAGCGAATGGAGAAGAGGACGAAGCGAACGCTTCAAACGAGGTGCGCTTGGTTCCCGCAGACGTCGTGGTGGAAGAAAACAAAGGTGGGAGTTCCGCAGTCCCTCCCAAGACGGGTGAAGATGGTAATGGAGTCTTGACTGCCGAGGAAGTGCCTAGAGCAGATGGATCGGGATAGAATATGTTTTGACCTTTGACGGAAGCAAAGGGAGAGCTGGTAGATGCGTAAGCCATAAATCCACTGCTTGAAGAAGTCTGTAGAAAGCCATTCAAATTGAGCAAAAAAAGAAAAAGCAAGACAACGTACCGGCTTGGTGCTCGCTGGCACTGGTGGAGGCTTCTCCTTTGCTTCCAAAGGCGGTGGAGTCCGTTTCTTCTTCTCCCTTGGATTATGGACCTTATCCGAATCATCTCGTGGACGTTTTACCGATGATTCTGAGCCAGAAGCTGTGACGGTAGCTGTTACAGGCTTAGGTTCGGCACTTGTTCCGCGATCGGGATGTTTTCGTTTGAGATTCAGTGGGTATGACGAGGAAGATTCATCTGGGCTGGAATCAGAGTCTCCGCGAGAACTAGAGCCTGAGGTCCTGACTGAGGTCCCTGTAGTCGGTGGGTCAGGCGCCACATCGTCACTAAATGTGGCGGCTGGCTTGTGATCGTTACCGACGCCGGCACTATCCTTCTCGGCTTGCACGGTTTCTTTTTCTTCAATGACAGACCCCGAAAGCACGTCGTCGTCGCCGTCCCTCTTTTGCTTCTTTAGATTCCTCCACGTAAGATCTTCCACACCCTGGCTAATCTGGCGCACTTTAATCTTCATTTCCTGAGGTGGGGAAGCTGCGATTCCGAGGTCGGCATGCGATGCTGGAGGTGAGTCACTGTCAGAATTGTTGGGACTGTTGGAGTCTGATCGGCGATGGATGGAAGGTGCGTGTTGACTGTCATCTTCTTCGGCCGTGGCATGGAGCTCGGCAGAACGTTGAATACGATTCTTTTTTGTTGGAGTGTGTGCATAGTCATTCGAGGTATCCTAGTTAAAGATGAAGCAAGGAAATTTCAGTGCACGTAGCCAAGTAAAAAACTGGAGATTGAACGAACAGATACGGCATTGTTGGATTTGGATGTAGAACCTGCTACAGGTTCCAGCGACACCTCACGCTCTCGTTTCCTTGAAAGTCTGGTTTCTGTGCAAATATAAAGGTTGCAGAGAATGAGTGAATTACAAAAAGCTCAACGCCAGAATGAACCAACCAGACTCGTTGAAACCAGGTGAGGGTGGCGAAGGTGGAACAACTGGCGACCGTCTGCCAGTCATATCGCGCGTAATATTGGGGGTACCGGGCTGAGGATCAGTAGATTCGTCTTTATCCACGTTATCCAGAGTATCTGTAGGATTACTCGCTGTGGAAACCTCGGGATGACGTTGAGTTTCGTCGTCGGACATTATTGGAGTATGAGAGTCGAGGATTTGGCCTGAGGAATACAATGGCTATGCAATGAGTGTAATGACAAATGGTGGGCCGACGTCGCGAGCAACGACGACGACGGCAGGTCGTGATAGTAGCAGAGCAAGATGCAGAACGCGGCTTGCAACTCGTGCTCCGATAGTACCGCTCGGCGCTTAAAAAGTTCCACGGTTCGAACCTGTGAATGCGCGAATTTTGGCCTTGTTGTTTTCGATGCAGCTACATAGTGATACAAAGGACCTAATAAAGCGCAAATTTCTCGTCCACTCGCCCTTACACCGCTGACGATATCTGCCATGCCATTGCGGACTCGGAAGTACTCATTCATCCCAGCGGAGGGTCTAGCGCGGACAGACTCAGTCCAAAAAAAACTGACACCCGTATTCTTGTTCATCGCAATGATAAATCATACCGGAAATTGAGGAACCCAACCAAGTTTTATGACCGAGCTATCACTGACCTTGGAGCAAACCGCACATCGGCCAGCCTCAGAATCATCGAGCAGCAAGTCAATACACGTTTGCTTCGGGAAACTGGCATCGGGTCGGACCCGAGACAATTTCTACATCAAGATTTCAGACTTACTAGATACAGAGCAGTTTATTAGAACCAGGAAGCAAAGCATTTATCAGAACCAGGAAGCAAAGCATCGGCCCAGCAGCTGATGGATGAATGACTTCTCGTTTATAATACCACGGCAATGGCAAAGAATGAGATAGGAATTCCGAGGGATCCGAAAGGCAAGATAGCAGGGCAATGAGAAGAATAGAAGTTATGGTAAATGGCTTCCTCGTAGTACGCCGTGGGTCGAAAAGGTAAGGCTGGTAAAAGGGACCAAGGGTGGGGCGAACCAAGTTGAAGCCCTGTGGCCGGACCTTCTATTTCACTGGAAAAAAGAAAAGCCAGTCCATTCAAATTGTCAAACCTGTGTAATACAATATGTAGCATGAAAACCTAGCTTCAATACGCAGTCGCCAGGCGGTTGGTCTGGTACTAGAAGTCTGTAAGCACACGGGAAGAACCGATCAAGACGAACGTCGAGTTTACTGGCGAATGACTTAGGAAAAATCCAAAGGGAAGAGAGCGACGGTTTTACTGTAGAATCTCTCGAAAGTTGTTTCAAGTCCAATACTCGAATTTTAGCATCAGTAAGGAATGAGTCGTGAGATCACTCGGTCAGACACCTCATCAAACATAACCACACAACCACCTTCATCGTTCGACTACAACCAATTATTGAATATCGATCTGGGTGGGATTGGGATCCAAACAGAGGGTGATGAACACTCGCCGCTCTACATAACGTTGCTGAAATGCACGAATATGTGTTTACATAAACTTTAGTCTCATTTTACTGACTCCCACCAGACGAACGCGTATTCAATGATACGAGCTAACCAAACAAATCAAGCAATATGATACAAATTATACAATCATCAGCGGTCACTGTCAGCGTCTCCTTTGCACTGCTCAGGGTCGTGCATTGCCTCCCTGATAAACTGTGTTCGTCGCAGGGACTTGCATTCTAACGGTCATACCATATCCTCGGTTTCGGACTTCAGAAAAGAGAAATAATGCAACACATGTTCATTATGAATCCTCATTCCTCCCCAATCGTCACCTCGAACAAATTTTTGGTGCTACAAACGACCAAATTCGCTACCTGCCGTTGATTGGCAGATGTCCCAAGTCCTGTACTTCGCCAATGCCATGGTGTGTATGATCATTTTCTTAACTTGAGCATCGTTTCAAAATGACGCAGGTAGAATGTACATTTTACGGTAGCTTTGTCCATTTAGAGCTGCATCATCTCCCAACTCTTCGTCGCTTTCAGGAGCATATGCTGTGATATTCGGCTTTGCACTATGGGTTCTACCTCGAAAATTCAACGTTCCTGCTGTGAAGATATTCTTTTTTCCAGCCATCATCGCTTTATTTTTCTCCGCCACTCTAAGCATAGCCTTTGATCTACTCATTGCAATAAACGATATAATGGCTCTCAATGCAGTCAACGAAAACTCAAGGCTGATTGTCGCCGCCGTGTAAGTCACCGATTTGGAAGTTCTTTCGATGTGGCTAATCGCTTTAACTGATAGCTGTATTGGTGAGCTGACATATGCCCTCTCGGAGTAAGTCTGTAATACTGCAACTTCATCCTCAGTCAGTAACTGATATCCCTACAAGTATATTGGGAGATATGATTTTGGTAACGTGCCAGGCCTTGGTCTTTGTTGACTAGTTTACCATTTATACAGGCTGTAGTTTTATCGCGTATATGCTGTTTGGGGATTTCGGAAAAAACTCCTCTTCCCCCTACTCTCAATTTTACTTGTTGCAAAAGGTACTCACCCAGATATCAACCCCTGTTGGAAGCTTCAATTTACTTTCCCTCTCCCTGACGGCGGTCGTCCTAGCGCTCGAGATAATCGTGGTCAAAACAAGCATCCAAACTATATACGCCTTACCGCACAAACCCTCTCAAATTATCGCACCGGACCGGGTGTTTATAGATATCTTTGTGTTCATCAATGCGTTTGGAAATATTTTGATGACCGCCATGATTGGTGGGTCCATTTTGTTCGTTTGCCTGTGTCAATTTGGTCTGTTTACATTGGAAATTAGCTGGTCGAGTATGGTGGATCTCTAGGACCCATGCTATCAAGCATTATTGGTATCAGAGGACTGTTGCCATCATGTAAGTGTATTGATTTTCTTCTTTTGAATCCTTTTTCAATAAGGTCTCCCCCGACTGTAGTACAGAGTCTGGAATTATTTATCCTCTCTTCCTGATATTAAGTGGAGCAATAGTATCAACCTAACCTCATTAGAGGTACCAAGTCCAACCACTGTAGGAGTCATTGCTATGGTACGTACGGCTACTTTACATGTGAACGAGCATGGCATACTTTTTAATACCTCGCTCTTGAAGGGCCTAGCTCCTACTTTAATTGCGGTACGAGTAGGGTCAGGAAGCGCGTACGACCATCAGTCATCGCGTCTAGTCCAAATCTCGGATATTCTACTATCAACGGACATTGGTGTTGGACCTCAGCACTTCCGCAATGAGCACGGACAAAGCCTTGCTCAGTAGTACTTATCGTAAGTAGAAATAACATACGTATCCCAAGAATGGATCTACTCTCAATAAAACCTAATGCCGTTCTATCGGGTTATGTGACAATCATTACGGGGTGTCGCTTGTCTCAGGCTCCGCCAGTTTCATGATCATATGGGCTCTTCTCGTACCTGCTGTACAAGTTGGAACGACCAGAAGCCTGAGGCGTGTAGCGGTGAGGGTCCGCTACCCCAGTTCTTCTGCCTCTCAGGCCCCTCCGCCTTCCTCCATGTTCTGCCCCAAAGTTCTCCACCCCAACCATGATGATGAAGTTACTTCCTAGGAACGTGGTCGTAAACATGAACTCTCGCTGGGATTAAATTCTTCAATTTCGTACAACAGATCTGTTATCCTTTATATATACGTACAACTTTATCATTACTTGGCCAAGGCACTGTTTAAATCTTCAGAAGCAGACTTCGAAGAGACTACAGCTGTGCGTCTGAGGGCATACTGAGGCTCTGATGTCGACTCTGGGTTTGGGTGGTGGGATTCAATGTCGGTCGATAGCACAACATCCGAACTCTGGGTTGTGCGCCATGTTTGATGGTCGTAAGCACTTCCTAGCCCAACTCGTGCCGCGATTAGAGTAGGACCAAGGCCCTTCGGAAGCGGGGTTTTCAGTTGTACATCGCGCTTGTCATACTTATGTAAAGGAGCTGTGCTCACCATGACAATGACCCCTAGAGTTGCTGGACTTGGTACCTCCAACGAGGATGATATTATTGAACCAGTTATTATGAAATAGAGTGGATAGATAACCCCGGACTCTATTCTGCGAGCGGAAGTACGGGGTACCTACCATTTATTTATTTGAACAGAATATAGAAGAAAATCAACGTACACGATGGCAACAGTTCTACGAAACCAACGCCGTTCCAAACTGCAGCTTCTGGTAATCCACCACACTCGACCAGCTATCACTTGACGTGAGCAGAAAAGATCAAAGGAGGTGAATTGACTCGTGATTGGTGACTCACCAATCATGAGTGACATCAAGATATTTGCGAACGCATTCATGAACTCAAAGGTCATCGTAAATAACTCGATCTGGGCTCTGGAACAAATGGGTTTTTTTGGTACAGCGAATGCTCGAATGATCGCGGTGACAGCGAAGAGTTCAAATACTGGCCCACGAAGAAGGAAAGAGGTGAGTCCAACAATTCAACGCTGACGGAAGAGATTCATCTCCGTAAACACCTTTTGACACAACTAGCATTGAGAGTAGCGGAAAGATAACTTTCTTTCGAAATCCCCAGACAGCATATACACGATAAAGCTAGGAAGGATTGAATGCCAGCCTGCAAAGACCTAGCATTTACACGTACCAAGATCATATCCCCCAATATGCTTCGTTGTCGAAACATCAATACTGTCTGAGACGGTGTCATAGGTATGCAGACTTACTCCGAGAAGATAAAGGTTAGTTGAATACTAACACTGCCGCAGAAGCCGGATTTAGCAATGAACGGTCCTTCCTCTTCAAGTCGGTAACTTACGCTCTGGGAATAATCATCTCGAACGGCCGATCAGGAACCAGCACGAACTTCATTTCAGCCATTAGGCCAAAAGCTACGTTCAGGGTGGCGGAGAAAAAAAGAGCTATGATAGCCGGGAAGAAGAACATCTTGACAGCAAGGACGTTGAATTTCCGGGGTAGAACCCATACCGCAAAACCAAAAAGTACAGCATATGCCCCTGAAAGCAGCGAAGAGTAACTTAGGCATTGAAGTGCTGGCAAGAGAATAAAGCTAACCGTAAGCTGTGCATTCCAACTGCGTCGTCGTCAAAGACTGGAGGATATCTGAACATGCAAAAAGGGCAGCATACGCACCATGGCAACAACGAAGTGTGGGACTTGTGAATGGCTTGTGGTGTGAAATGGCATGTAATCACAAACAGAAGGGGAGAAGGAAAGAGTGTCTACGTGCCAGTCTTGCTCTTTAAATGGCGAGTATAGCATTGAAAAAAGGGCCACTATTGAGCCAAGCTAGCAAGGGCAGTTTACCTAACCCTCAGGGTACCCAGAAGACATATAAGATCTGGATGATAGCTGCCGTCTGGCAGCCGCACCAACGATCTGGATACTCTTTTTTCCAGTTGTGAGCCTTTAGTAGCTCGATTTGCATGGAACCCGGTGGAAGGGTAGCGTATCAGTATGTCAATGCAAAATATACAACGTGAAATGAAGGTGGCATTATGACTTACTATGTAAACGGCTGAAAGCTCCACAGGGGAGTAGAATATAAGAATACGTTCTGGCCATTAAATTCGTTAAACAAAGCTCATTAGGAGTGAACGTTATTAGACCATTACATACCTCTCCCCAAAGCCTGAGCATATCTGATTCGTAGAACTGCCGGTCCTCAGGCCTCAGCACAGGCGCAATGCTACGGTCAGTTTTTTTTACCCCCGGTGGGCTCGAAATAGAGTATTAGAACTAAGCTGCGAAAGGACAGCAGACAAAAAGCTGGCAGTTGGCAACGGGGCAAGAGTGGTGCACCTTACTGTGAGTAACAGAACGTAATTTTACATTCCATTTTCCTGGACAGAGCCATGACAGCTCTGAATTGAAATCAAAATTAAATGGGCGTGCTAGCGTCGGCTAGCATCACCGGACGGGTACTCAACATTCTGTGTAGACTCCAGACGACGAGGACCTCTTGCGATCTCCGAAACGCTGCCTCATACCAAATCAAAAGGAAACCCAAGAGCGCTCCGAAAACGCCTAGAAGGACTTTGGCCTTATTTATGTAGCCAAGATAAGTTGCGCCAGGTCGTCAAACGAGACCTCATTATCCACTTCACAGTTGCCCCGACGGACTTGAATCTAGTATTAAAAAAGTATAGATCCGCGATGCGCATGTGAACAGTTGTCGGAGACGTACTTGGTCATTCTCGGCCCAGTATAACATTGTGTGCCATTTGTACATGCTCTGGTTTGATCGTCACATAGTCCTCTGCCTCAAGCACCGTATATCCCGAAATTTAACCCCACAGCATATTGTTGAATGGCTTTCTTGATAAAGTCTTGTGGAATTTTATTGCTAGTTGCATACGCGAAGCCAAAGACGGCCGGCTGTCGCATCTTCCTAGTAGCACAGTGGCTTCTTGTCTCGGCGTCATATAGGTGATGAGGGACAACCAATGGGTTGTTGGATGTACGAAAACAACCCAACGTCGGGAACTTTATATAAAGGAGAAAATAAGACCACAAGCATCCTGAGATTACGAGGCTACGTACAAATGAACATTTTTTGTTGGGCAAAAGGAAGGAAATGGAGCGAATGAATTTCGGAAAATCACGTTTTTCCGGCGGTTCGGGACGGTCGGGACGCAGTACTGCCTGCATTATTGCAACCGTTCCATGGCTCTCCTTCAACATCGTCGGGGAAGGATGGCTGGGAACAGAAATTTCTTGACGTGGAGACCATCGAATTTACCAGGAAGAGTCCACATTGTAACTAGGCCGAATACTAGCAAGTAAATTCCTAGAATACAGAAGATTTGAGTAGGGCCTACCGTCGGGGAACAAGTACACATCGTACCTGATAGTCATTACATCAGTGAGACAAGCCGCTGAACTTGGAGGTACACCATAACAATAATGAATCGACGAAGGGAATTACTTAGCATAGAACATCGAGGTGAGCAACTTGAATGAGGATGGGTAGGCTGTAGGCGGGGTAAGGACACTGGCCTGAATTGGTACCCCACTCTCTCCGATTTCGTCCATCTTTCTCCCATGACATCCATAAAATAGTATTTGATGAATCATGATTTTGCAAAAAGCGCAAAAGTAACATTCAGATGGCAAGGCTAACTGGAACAGGCACTGCGAATTGTAAAAAAGCTCGGAAATGAGAACACATTGGGGAAGCAAGGCTTGACTGGAATGTATTTAGATAACGCGCGAGGTGGTTCAACGACAAAACAAAAACAAAAACAAGACAAAACAAAACAAAACAAAAAAAGAATGCGAGACTGCGAGGATTGAAATTATCGGACGTGATTTGGTCAATCACCAGTTTTCGCCACCTGGACGGCAGCCGTGCTCATCGGGAGACATCCTCCATACGCGACTGGCACCAGAATTTCGGAAGGTGTTATCGAAAAAGTGGCTCAATGATATGCCATGGAATCAATTACAGGATATACGGTCCCTGAGGCTTGAGGCACTATGTGATGATCAAGCCACAATGGGACCCCCACCGCATGATTATATATCTACAATGACACACGATAACACTGGACCGAAAATGTCCAAGCACGTCTACAACAACTGTTCACAACACAAGTCGATACAAAAAAAATCTCACAACAGGTTCAAATCCATCGGACCTCGTGGAGGGATGCTACTTTCGAAATACTCTGAGGGAAAAAGACGTTGAGGTCTCCTTAGACGACCTGGCCTAACTTTTCTTGGCCATCTTCGATCACTTGCCCAGCAGATTCTTCAACGTTGTAATTTGATGATGCCAGGGCATTTTCGGCGTCTCTTGATCCAGGGTTATGAGGGAAAAAAACCATGGAGGAACGCATTGCTGTTTGCAGCGCCTGATTATCGTAGGCACTTCCAAGGCCAACCCGTACAGCGATCAGAGTGGGGGCAAGTCCCTGCGGTATGTCTAATTTTCAGCATCATTTCATTGGGCAGTCGAAATAGATTGCTCACGATGGTAATTGTCGCTATACAGAACGGATTCAGTAAGTCTGGTACTATTGATGCATATACTATAAGGAAGGTTGGATAAATGACTCCAGATTCTATACTAGAGGTCAAGGAACTGAACAGATATACAAGGGCTTCTGTAGATGTTTACGCACATGACAGCGATAGTTCTGTGATACAAATGCTGTGGTGGTGGTGGTAGCGGCTGCAATTCACGGTGAAGATGAGTCCATCTAGATATCCACCATATACGGCCAGCTGTTGCAGAATGAATCAAGATTGAACACAATTTTTGCAACCAGAAACGGACCAATGAGGAAAGTCATCAGCAGATTTGCAATGGCGTCTACAATGGCAAAGATTGTAAAAATATTCACGTCTCTGGAAAATAATGTCGACAAATAATCTGCGAATCGGTCTATTTTTGTAGAAAATGCCTTCGATAGAGAGTCTGCAAAAATGCCGAGATATTGAGTACGGACTCAGCCACAATAACTCCTAAAGATCGTTAAAGATCGTTTGCGCACAGACATGTAGGATTGAGAAATAGATGAATACGGAGTATAGCCTCAGACACCTACCTTTCGCAACAAGGATAACCAACAGCACAGGCAAAAGCAGTTTCTTTCGGAAGCCCCACACAGTGTACACCCGGTAAAACTAAAATTGAATGGGCTGAGGTCGTTAAAAGCGATGAGCTGAAGGTACCGACCAGGACTATATCGCCGAGTATGCTTGAAATAGCGTCAGGTTTTAGCTTTTGAGCTAGGCATATTATGATAGACTCACTCTGCAAGGATCAATGTGATGAGATCAATAGATCTGCGTGGAGTATCATTATATCTTTAGTCGTCTTTCAGATTTTGAGTATGAGACTTACTTACTGCCCAGCGATCATCCATGTTTTTTCTTCAATCGGGATGGTATACAGTATCGCGTATGCTTCACCAACCAGATCATAGACGGTATTTACCGTCGTGAGGACGAATAAGGCGATGATCACTGGGAAAAAGAATTTCTTCACGGAGGGAATATTAAATTTGCGAGGAAGGATCCACATCGCGAAGCCGAACATGACGAGATACACTCCTAGGATTCATACAAGTTCAATTTTCCACACTGAAGCCAAGTTGCGCACAGGTAATACTGACCGTAAAGTACACATCGTACCTGATAGTAATTAGAAATTTAAGCGGCGGAAGGACTCAAAGGAGAAGTGGCACACACCATAACGATGATGAGTCGAGGGAGGGAGTAGCTTGCGGGGACCTCCATATGCTTTCACACAAATCGCTAACAATCGGTAAGGGCCAAGCGCGGGTCACCTTGAAAAGCTGGAAGGTAAAATATATGTCTTCGGTTCTATCAAAGAACACAGCCAAATGCCAGGCCAGTTTGGTCATCTTACCATATATCATTGTTTGTTCACGAGGCCGAATACTGGCAGTGAAGCAAGCATCGCCAAACTTTCGAAACGTTGAACAGCCAACTGCGGTGGTGGTTCAACCAAACGTTCAATGCCGTCACCAAAAGAGGAAATTACTGAAACGTGATTGGCCAATGACTCGTTTTCTTTCTCCACCACCTTGCCACCACCTGCATGATACCGAGACGAGCAGCTGTACTCGTCGGGAAACACGACGGCCGAACGTCCTTGACTCCGCTGCATCGAGCGACATACGCGACAGGCACTAGAATTCCGCAAAGTGTTATTGAAAAGGTTGTCCAGCGATATGCTGTCGGACTGAATCTAGGACATACAGTCCAAGCAGGGGACTATGTAATGATCAGACCAGAGCATGTAATGACACACGATAATACTGGACCAGTAATATCCAAGTACGCCTCCGATGACTTTTCACTAAAAATGTCTCTAATTTATATATATATCAAATAGATTCAAATCCATCGGGGCGACCTCAATACACAACCCGCGTCAACCTGTCTTTACTCTGGACCACGACGTCCAAAATACCTCTCCTGCGAATCTCAAAAAGTATGCTTCGATAGAAGCTTTTGGTCGAACACACAACATCGACTTTTACCCTGCCGGACGTGGAATCGGACATCAAGTCCTCATTGAAGAAGGATATGCCTTTCCATACACTCTGACTGTTGCATCCGACTCTCATTCGAACATGTATGGAGGAGTAGGAGCCATAGGCACACCCATCGTTCGCACAGACGCAGCAGCCCTTTGGGCAACCGGAAAAACCTGGTGGCAGGTTCCTCGCATTATCAATGTCGAATTACGAGGAAAACTGAGAAGCGGAGTTACCGGCAAGGACGTCATCGTCGCCCTGTGTGGTTGCTTTAATCAGGATGAAGTCTTGAACGGCGCACTTGAGTTTACAGGCGAGGGTGTGGCTAATTTGGGTGTCGAGGAACGCTTGACAATCGCGAACATGACCACCGAGTGGGGAGCGCTGGCTGGGGTTTTTCCTGTTGACAAGACGCTGCTGGATTGGTATGACTCAGTTCTGGCGAAACTGGAACTACGGACGTTCACACAGAGTGGTATTCCTCCTCCACCCGAACATCCCCGTCTCAATCGCGACCGTATCGAGAGCCTTAGAGCCACGCTTGGCCTCCCTTCCTCCAACTCGCTTGCTTCTGATCCCGGAGCAAACTACGCTCAAAGATTGGTGTTTGATTTGTCCAGTCTCGTACCCCACGCTTCCGGACCCAACAGCGTAAAGGTTTCTACGCCACTACCGACGCTAGAGGAACAGAACATCAAAATTGACAAAGCGTACCTTGTCAGCTGCACCAATTCCCGTGTAGGAGATTTGGCCGCTGCCGCTGACGTGTTTCGAGGGACGTCTCCGTCTTCAGCCTCAGCTACTGGCCGAACACCAATCAAAAAAGTACACAAAGATGTAGAATTCTACATCGCAGCTGCATCTTCGGCTGTACAAGCCGAGTCTGAGAAACGGGGAGATTGGGATGTATTAGTCCGTGCAGGAGCTAAAGTGTTGCCTGCTGGATGTGGACCGTGTATTGGTCTGGGTGTCGGACTATTGGAGGAAGGTGAAGGTGAGGGATCCCCCGTATACTCCCCTTTTCCGTCTGTCAAACTTAATCATTTTCTCTCTTTCAGTTGGTATCTCTGCTACCAATCGCAACTACAAAGGCCGAATGGGTCATCCAAAGGCTCAAGCGTACCTTGCTTCACCCGTGGTCGTCGCTGCTAGTGCTATCCATGGTCACATTTGTTCGCCCGAAGAGTTTAAGGGAATGAAAGCTGCTGTTCCTTCATTTGAATCCCTCTCTTCCTCATCTCCGTCTTCCTCCTCGTCTTCACCTTCATCCTCATCCTCATCGTCGGTGGAGGCGACGACCTCTACAATCGACATCATTGCACCTTTCCCAACCCACCTACAAGGACCCGTCCTCTTCCTTCCAGCTGATAATGTCTCTACCGACGCTATCTACCCTGGAAAATACACGTATCAAGACGGAATGACGATGGAAGATATGGGCAAGGTCGTTTTGGAGAACTACGATCCAAAAGCTAGTAGTCTTCTCGTTCAGTTAAGGGAAGGACTTGAAAAACCTTGGCAACGGCCTTCGCAGGCGGAACTGTTGGGACAAACTGCAGGTCAGGATGAGGTGAGCCAGAAGACGAAGAACGGGGAAATGGAGGAGGTCACTATAACGGCCCCACTTCTCATTTCGGGATTCAACTTTGGTACTGGTTCGTCTAGGGAACAAGCTGCGACGTCATTACTTGCGGCTGGTGTACCCATGGTGATTGCGGGTTCGTTTGGGGACATTTTCAAGGTGAGATAAGGGTATCTTGTGAGTACGTTTGAAAGCTAACTACGACCATTTTTCTCCTCCTCCTCCTCCTCCTCCTCCTCCTCCTCTTCCCTGTGTCCTTATTACAAACAGCGTAACGCAATTAACAACGGTCTCATATGTATCGAAAGTCCCGCGCTCGTGGAGGAACTCACTACCCGATACGGCGATGGTGTCCGATCTGGGACTGGACTTATGGTTCACGGGGACGGATTAGAGCTGCAGGTCAATATAAAGGCGGGGAAGATGAAGCTTGTGCACCAAGGAGGACAAGAAACGAAGATATATGACTTCAAGAGTGTTGGGGCGAGTGTCCAGGAACTATGGCTGTGCGGTGGACTGGAAGGGTTGGTGTTGAAGGAGTTGGCGGAGATGGAGAAGATGGGCAAGACGGGATCTGGGGGTAGTGAGTAGGACAAGATGGAACGGGTGATGGTGTAGATGGAGTGGTTTTTTTCCTTTGTTGCTCTTTTCTGCTTTTTTGACTCCTGCTTCATGAATATTTACCTAATTGGCCGAAGCAGGTTTGCATAGGGCAATAGGTTAACTACCACTACCACTCCTAAAAGTCTCGAGTGCTTCTCCATTAACGATTAATGGCTGGCTATTTCTGAAACAATTTACGAGCCAAGAAAAAAAAAAGTGTCAAATGCTCGCTGGCTCAGGGCTGTGTTGGACTGGAGTCCTCGCCTAGATAGTGTCAGAGGCTCAAGAGCTGTTCTGTCTACTATATGCCGCGTAGTTCGGCTCCTTTGTTCCCTCACCCCTGTTGACGTCTGACATTCGACTTGAAGCTACTCCCGACGATTCGGACGCCGCCGCTCAATTTTCGGAGAATTGACTGACCGAACTCGACAAAGCGATGCTAACTTTCGGAAAGTGGGGAGAGCATTTTCAGACGGGGCAAAAGAGAGCAATGCCTTGAATGCCGAAGATGTCTGGTGAATTTTCACATTTTTTTCCTCTCGATTTCGCTGTAGATCTAACAGTCACCTTTGTACCTCAGTTCCCATTCCAAACATACACAAACTAAGTTATTTACAGAAGAGCATTGACAAGAAAGTCATTGTGAAGTATGTATGTTCTTTATTAACGTCTCAACGACTGAAGCTTTACTGGACTAATTTCTTTCTCTCTCGAATGCCAAGCAAAGCAGTATTTTTCTGTGCAATGCACTTGCTCATGATCAGTAGCATCACAGTTGACCTTCATAGCCTATTCACATCCGTGGTCTCATGATGTTTACAGATCGCGGACACTCTTCCTATAGAGCTTGCAATGATAGCAGAACGGGCCGCTTTGCATGAGAAAGTGCGGCCCTCTATGAGTGTATCGCTTGTGAAAGCGTTGAGACGTATTCGTGCTGGGTGCGTGCAAGTCTCTGCATTCTCCTTTGTCTACTTACAACGCTCATGACATTTTCATTTCCTTTGAGAGGGACACAGACTCGGAGACTCAATATCCCCGGGACGAAAGACAAAAACTCAAATGCACCCGCGGATTACTCGGAACCTGAGGCCTGAGGATTCACTGGGCCCAGGCTTTTAAGACGCGTAAAAGGTGCCGTCCAATCATCCCGTTGGAATGTTATGAACGCTGAAAGCTATGCGGTAGCCGCGTTAGGGCCTTAATTCACTCGAAGAAATCACTCTTTCATCTGAAGGTGCAATTAACATGGGATCGTTCCTCCTCCAATGTCTTGCTCCCTATGATCTGAGCCCAGGGTCAAGCGAAATCGTCGGAAGAAGCATTTCGCTTGTGTGGGATGAACGGTTTGATGATTCGTCTGCAGATTGTCAGATGACCTTCCTGAACAACTTGGCCTCGACTAGAAGCAATACTAGTACTTGCATGGGAGACAGATAGAATGTTGATTAATGGCCGAAAGGAATGCTGTGAGGTGATAAGCATCCATCGGCCACTGAGATTTTTTGTGCGGCTGCTTGTGTCTTATTTTCATCCAGCCACCAGATCGTGGTCCGTTGATATATACCTGATCGTTTAGTACCCTCAGCTAATAGTGCGCATTAACATAATTATTAGCCGTGGATCTCGCACTGATTTAGCGGCAAGACAGAAAGGAGTCGAATGGAGGCATTTTCAAAAGATTTTGGCTGAAAGTTACCAAGAGTGGCTGTGACCCCCCGGCATTGACATGGGGGTACCTACCAGTTTCCATAGCGCTCTCAGCCTGATCTGTTTCATCTCATTTCCTCGGTCAAGCAGCTCCAGTGATCAGTGGCGTAGAGATTGACTACTTGTATCCCTCTCCTCCGATATCGGATGGTACGTAGTACGTACCTGAACGCCACCGGCAATGGCTCTTTCACTTCTCCAGAAAAGGACAGTGAACTCATCGACAGATTCCGCGCAAGTCCGTCATTCCAAGTCAGAAACAAGTACCATTTGTTATCGGCGGTGTCCAAGCTGAGCTAGTCTATTTTTTAAAGTTATATCAACGCTCAAATACCCACCAGGCTCTTCCAAAGTAGCTACGTGAGTGACCCACGAAGAGCCTGAGGCTCGGCAGAGTAAGCTATTATAGAATGCAAGGCTCATGACAAGATGCTCGAACAAATAAACAAAACCATCTTGAACGGATCACAAGGTTTTTTCAGTCTGTGTGATCTTCATGATTGTTGAACTTTGAAGCGCCGGAGACAGAGCAGGCTACGATATTGGCTATCACCGCGAGTGGTCTTCGGATCACAGCTGGAATTTGAAGGATGTGAAGAAAGATGTATACATACTTGATTATTTCTTTGGTTTGTCTAATTCTGGATAAATGCGCACTCAACTTTGGAACCGAAATATGTACTCTATGTATGTACTACCTATGTACTAAATGAAGCGAGAAAAAGTATATCTTGACTGCTCAAACCACCAATGTCGGGGTGGTGGATAAGCTGGTAGAGGTACGAAAATCCGAATTGAACACGGCAAAAACAAATATATTCAAAAAAAAAAAACTCTTACCTCTTGAGGAGATCTGTTCGGCATCTTCATCTTCAGACGGTTCCCCCCCCCCAATCCCCTCGAGCATTGCCACAAAAATAAATGATTCTTATGTACTTGCGGTCAAACTTTCTTTTATTAACTGTATGAACTTGGTTGTGAATGCACGGTATCGGCCTCTGACGGCGTCCAGCGTGTGCGTGTGTTATATCTGTGCGCTAGTAATATGTAGCTGCCAGTGGTTGATGCTAACTGTACATCATGGATCCAAGAATTTTAATGCCACACGCATATACAAACATCGAAATGTCGCGGGGACGTCATGGAATCGTGTCAACCACGCAGTGTGGTCGACTTGTTCCGAAGCGGGATCCTGAGACCCTACAGTCAATCAACGGTCAACGGTGTTCGGTAAAAAGGGCAGGGGGTAGTGGAGGGGAGGGGAAGAGGAGAGGGGGAGGGGCTGCAGTTGCAGTTGCAGTGTTATATCATTGTATCATCAGCTATCTGTGAGTAAGGCAGTGGATTAAAGTCATTTGAAGTACTCGGAGCAGCGACAGGAATGACGGGAGAGTTCAGTCGGCACTGTTTGCCTTTTGACCACGAGGAAAATGTACTTGAATTAAAGTGACAGGGACCCACGGTTCGTGGATCATTTTCATGAGGGAGTGTTTGACAGAATCAGAGCGGAGATGAGTCATGAGTGCATGGAGCATGGCCGGAATGTGGTAACTGTTTTCCGCTCACCGAAATCATACAAAAAAGTGCTCAAATTATTGTGATCGCAGATCGTGTATAATTGCATGAATATCAACGAAGACACGAGTAAAAGTCTATGATATGATGCGAGAACACTCGCATCATTGTGAAGTGGCGGTAAACAAAGAGTCGTTTGTTGAGAGTAAACCAAAGAAAAGCATATACCTTACATATCTATAGGTGAATCTTAACGCCAAAACGGTTGATTATGAGATCATCAAGGATGCGTAAGACTGCAACGGACTTTCAGATTGTCATCATTAGCCTGTGCATACCTTTTGGGGGAGGTCAGGCTACTGCGAGATCATTGATCATTCGGAAAGCAGATGTTCGGAGGGTAGAAGAGCAAAGCACGTACTGAGGTGCTGATTCGGGAGAATGAAAAATACTATATGTAGACGGATTCAAGGATATTAGTATGAGGAGACTTCAAGATATGGTGTAATCCTTACCCATATATGATGGAGCTGCTTGAATACCCGTTCCTTGAAATGTTTGCAAATGTGGCGGACGGAGCTTGAAGCTTGAAGAACAATGAATCTAACAGAATTTCAAAGTGACGGCGCAATGAGGCCGCCTCCGGCTTACAATGGACTGGCTTGATTTTACGACGTCGGAATCCTTGAAAAAGACGCGTAGTACTGTAATGTACCAAGCCTACCCGGAGAGTTATGATGTATGGAGTATGGAGAGCTCCATCAGCGGCCACGGGATGTGCTGGCAGTGCTGAAGGGATATTCGGGAAAGATTTGGGACTCCTTTGCGCTAAATTCGGGTCTAAATGAGAGTTCAATAGGTTCTTCGGACACCATGAAGGGTCCCGGGACCGCTGGGACTTCAATTGGAAAGGTCCATAAGAAGGACTTTTGAACGCGAGAAACTTGGGTACATATACTGAGATGAACCGGCGCAAAGGACGATAATCAATTCACCGAAAGATGGATTTGCTTAAGATGAGAAGTTCTGAAGGAGAAAGGCTGAACTCGGAGGCTGTTGGTCCGGAACTGCAAAATACGAGTGAATTCATCGAATTCATCAACATTAATCCCGAATTGAATACTATACACTTGATGAAAGGAGGTGTAATAGACTAGCGATCTTTTTGTGGTGAGACTACCGGACGGCGCTGGATGTCATCACAGAGGGATGAGAGTGGGATCACCTACTAGAGAAGAATGCAGCGGACTCTCGTTGTAGAACAGGATGGGCGCACCGGTGGATGGTATAGTATAATCGCGAGAACATTAACATGGAGTGGATTCTGTCATTGTTGGTATCACCGCCCATTGTCAAAGACGACTCGGATAGTGCGCCGTTTTCACCTCTTGTTTTGTCCGCAGAAGACTTTGGCTCGCACCGGTCTGAGGAGGGAGGGGTGAGATAGCTCCAAGTTGATAGTAATCCGACGTTCCTGGATATGGATCACCACCGGAACGCGCGCTTCCTCCAATATCGGAAGAGAGAAAAGTTCAAAATTCAAAAACAGATGCCTGCCTGGCTCCTTACCTGGGGACTTTGTTGGCTGGGGGCACGCTGAGGACGGAGAAGGAGGAAAAGCAGATGGTGCCTCGGGGACGACCTCTGCATCTTTTTCGCTTCTTGCAGTTTTTCTCTGGATTCGCCACCAATTTGGCTAATTTAGACGGCAGTGCGAGGCAGTACGACCCTTGATGAGATTTGCTTAGTAATATTTATTCCGGAACTCCGGCCGGACAACCGATAGCTTAACGAAGCACCGCCTATTTTATTTCTCTTCGTGGATTAGCCAGGATCATTCCACATAACTTTTTGAATTTCCGGCTACCAGCTTTTATTTCTACTTCCACCACCACCACCCACCTACCTCGTATTCGTCCATCTCCTCCTTCGCTCCCTAACGGTCCAGGCCCTGCAGCCTCCAAAGTATACCATACAATTCCCCTTATTCACTTCGTCTCGTTGACCAGGACGACGACGGAACCTTGCTTCCAATTTATTGTCTCGGAAATCCAAGAACAGACGTCAAAGATCCAACAATTATCGATACCTCACCCTAATCAGCTATAATATCTTGATTAATCTCCAACCATGTCCCGAACCCAGCTTCATCCGTTGCAGCTCAATTCCTTGCCGAGAACACACGAACATGATGAATATACTGCCAGGCCTGGTGGTAACAGGTCAACGCCATCCTGGAATCCAAACCCAGACGAATCAAGGCCCCCTTCTCCCCTCATCGATCCCACCCCGGGACTCCCCCTAGGTCTTTCTCGGCCTCTGGTCCCCTCAGAGCAGGAGAAACTGGGACATCTGGACAGGCTAAAATTTTTCCTGGCTACTGCCCCAAGCCGTTGGGATACGTCCGGTGCATCTGCCTCAAGTTCATCCTCAGATCCCTATCTTAATATGGGCATGGGAATGAACGCAGCTCATCATCCACCTGCTCACCCTGCTCTGAATCGGTTTCTTCTTCCAAATCAGGAGTATGTCACCTGCGTACTCTGGAACAGTCTCTATCATATCACCGGCACAGATATCGTTCGGGCCTTGGTATTCAGGTAAACATTTTTTCCGGCCTCTTGGGCTCTCTTATCTGACAAAGTTTCCATTTTTCTAGATTCGAAGCTTTTGGTCGTCCCGTGCGCAATATGAAAAAGTTTGAAGAAGGTGTTTTCAGTGATTTGAGAAACCTGAAGCCAGGCCAAGACGCCACCTTGGAAGAGCCGAAGGTAAATTTTTTTTTTCATGCTCTTGCTATATTAGGAATGTTTCGCTCATACACTACGTAGTCGCCGTTTCTCGACCTTCTATTCAAGTACCAGTGCATCCGAACGCAAAAGAAACAGAAAGTCTTTTATTGGTTTAGCGTCCCTCATGACCGGCTGTTCCTAGATGCTCTTGAACGGGACCTCAAGCGAGAAAAGTGAATTATCAATTCATATCCTATTGACCCGCATTATTGACGCCGACATAGGATTGGCCATGAATCAACGACGCAGGTAGTCGGAGAGCCAGCTCTGAGCTTCGTGTACGACGGTGCCTTCAAACGCTCTCTTTACGAGCAATTCGTCAAAGCTGCCGGGGGCAGAGACGGCGAAGGCGAGCTGGAGCGTGCCGTCAGGGATTTGGACGAAAGCGGGCTTGACAGCTCTGGCGACATGCAGAATGGAGAGATCGGTGATGACAGTGAGGTCAGCGGTGATGAAGCCGCTCTCGCTTCAGACGCCGAAGGATCAGTGGGTCCGAAAGTGAAAAATGTCGGTGCTCCCGCTGCCAATAATCCCAATTCTCCATTCTTCAACATGTTTTCGCTCTTCGAAGGCAGCCCGACTTACAAACAGCGTCGAAAGAAGTCCACAAGATCTTCTGCTCTATCTTCGAGTGCTTTGGCGTCAACGACCTCTGCGCAGCATGGCGTCATGGGAGATGCGATGGACGGGATGACAGGTAACGACGGGCGATACGATCGCTACCCTTATTCAAATCCTTCCGATCAATACGCCTCCTACTCTGGAAATCCATCCTATGGCTATCATCCGAATTCAAGTCCTGCAGGTACATCTCAATTCCCTCCTATACATCGCCCGTCGTACGGTCAAGAAGTCGGATATGGCCAAGCATACCAAGTCAATGGACTCAGCGACATGAGCACGGTCAGGGTAAAGGAGGAACCTGTCAGCGCCGCAGACATGTTTTTGAGACAAGCTCGTGGTGAATTGCCCAGCGCAGCCCGTCCTTCGTCCGCTGACAATAGGAAGAGGCACAGTTATTCCGGCGAAGGTTTGTCTTTTTCTCCTAGAGCGCGTGAGTGTGATCACTGATCAGATTATCCTTTTCAGGTATCGATACGACTTCTGTCCCGGTATGGTTGGACGGTAAATTCGCGGGAGTTGGTTTGGCTGCCACGTCCGCAGCGCCTCCGCCACCTTTTGCCAACCGCCAGAGGAGCATGGATGAAGCTATGAATGTTTCTGCCGCTTCATCTCCTTATGTTCAGGATCAGTCGAACCTTCCTCCTGCGAGTAATACTTATCCCTCGATATCTGGTTCACCTTCTACCAGTCCTCCAGCTAGCGAACACTCTCCTCGAGCAACTTCCGATTCACCCTCGAGACCCGTACCTTCTTCCTCAGCCGAAGCTGCTGCGCATCCTAACGCAGTCTCTGTCCGCGGTACATCTCCGTCCGGAGTTCCCATAACTTTCAAAGCCTTCGCATGCCCTCTGCTATCATGTGGTCGACTGTTCAGGCGCATGGAGCACCTGAAAAGGCACCTACGTACACACACCATGGAGCGTCCTTTCGTGTGCCCGAACGATGGGTGTGGGAAGAGGTTTTCCCGAAGCGATAATCTCGGACAACATGGGAGAGTGTGCAGGAGTGGCAAGTCTGATGCTTCCAGCGAAGGTGCCGAGCAGGCAGATAGCCTCGGGTTGACTGGGATGGATTGGAACGTTAATGTTGGCGAGTGGATCAATTCGGACATGGAAGATGATATTGTGGATCGATCGGAGAGCGATACGGATATGGAGAGATCGTCTCGGGATCAAGCTGCGACGGCAGGTATTGGTGCCAGTTTGAACATGTTTGGTGGCTCAAGCGGTATGGGAATGGGGATGGGAATGAATTCTGGAGTATCTGGTGGCTCTTTTGCGCCTCTGGATGTAGCCCCGGAAATGTGTGAAGTTGTGCTCACCGGTGATGTGAGAGAGGTACATGGAGACGAGGAAGGCTTAGTGAGGGTTCATGTTCGAGGTGAATCTGGTGACAAGGGGTATTTCGCAAGTGACTCGAGACACTACACCGCCGAAGTAAGTTGATTTTCATTGTTTACTTGTACGCCTCAGGCTGACAACTCTACCTCAGCCCCAACAGGCTGTGGATAACTACAGTCAGCAACCTTCTCACCAGTTCTATCAATCCACAGGATACATGAATAATCATACGCCTCATCATCATTCTTCCTTGGATTCACATCTGCGTGCACCCTCTTCTCATCATGCCCGTGCACCTTCCCCTGGACACTCGCTTGATTCGCATCTTGATGCTCAATGGGAAATGCGCGGCACTCCTTCTCCTGCTTTTAGCACCATCTCTGTTCCCTCCTTGAGTCCGAACCGGAATTCTTGGGCTGGTGGTTCGTCGTCGAGGTCTCAGTCTTCGTACGTGAGACAGAACGGCAGTGGCGGTGGCGGCGACAATGGATACGGCGTTGATGATTCATCAGTACCCTACCATCATCACGCTGGTGGCTCTGCCAGTTTACCAATCCCAGGCATGAACCAGATTTCGGTCTCCGCTCCCTCGCACAAGCTTGCGTTTGACCATAGCAATTTGTATCCCCCTGGCTTACTTGATCCTTCGAGCGCTTCGTTTGCCGGTTCTATGAACGGTTTAAGCGTTGATTCGACTGGTGGGGGTCCAGTGAGGAGACATCGGAGTATGACGCCTAGCTTGATGAGAGGTGCTGATGGCGGAGTTGTCAGGAGACCGACGAGCGGTGGTAGCCCCAGCGAGAGCATTGGAACGGGTGGATATCACCCTTATGCTAGTAGCAGCCGAGCGAGCAGTTTGAGTAGAGGCGGAGGAAGCGTACATTCTAGTCCGGCCAATCATCAGATTCCTCTTCCTGGGATGGGGATGCAGAGAAGTGATAGTCGCGCGTCTAGTTTGAGTGTCGAGGTTGCAGGTTCGGAGCATCTTCAGCACGCTCGTCAGATGTTGTCCAGGCCAGGTTCGGCGGATCCTACTGCTTCTATGAATGGCTATCAGGGCGAGATGGTGTATCGGACAGGGTCTCCGGCTTTCCCGAGCCATATGTCGACTAGTCAAGTCACCGATAGTCCAGGAACGTTTGTGATGGATTTACCCAACCCTTCGTATCAGCAGGCTCCTCCTCCTCATTTGCAGCACTCTGCAACGGTTCCAGCGTCGGCGCACTATGGGATATCAGGAATGGACGAGCACTATGGTGTTCAACATATGAATGGTGGGAATTACTACCCGCATCCACATCCGCACCATGTCAGTACCATATGAAAGAGAGCAAGGAAGGAAAGAAAGAAACAGTGCGTTGATCTTTTTTGCATCCTTTATATACCGCTATCTGACTTCCGCGTTTCGTCTTTTTTCGCTCTCCTGTTTCGCCCTTATCTTCTCCCTTAACCTTTGTATTCGGTTTCGAATTTTTTTTCCTCGTTTCGTGTGGTTCCGCGCTAATCCTTTGTATAAAACATTTTCAAGTTTCAGGAATATCGGAAGCTTACGCGTTTATTCTAACACATTCGTGTTATACGCCTAATATTCTTTCATCCACCGCCGCCGAGACGTTTTGGGTGCCACACATTAATTATTACCTTGGTACTCCCCCATCGACACATGCACAATCTGCACGCAGGATTTTGACGTGCTCGCGTCTTCTCAAATGCCAAATATTTATCCCCCCCCCCCTAGCGCGCAGTAAGTATATTATAATATCCCATAATTATACCTGTAATGTATTTTTTCTCTGCCCTCTTTGTTTCATCATTTAGTTTGTAACTGTCAAGGTGTTGAATTTTATCCTTTGTGCTGCTGCTGTACCGGAAACATACCTGTCTTTTCTGATCCCTTCCCATCTGATTTCTTTTTTTTTTTGCTCCTTATCACTTATTTTTCTTTCCTCGTACATACCTACCTTACTTTAATATTTCGTTTATAACCTTTTTTGGTCGATGTATATAGCGTTTTCAAATAATACAGATTCATGCACAAATGTCGTGCGTGCTTTTTCTCCATCGTATCACAGTATGTAATTAGGTCTGAAACTGTGAACGGGATGCTAAGAAAACCAGCCTTTAGGTTGATCCGCATTATCGTCCTTGGGTAACTCTCCATCTCTGCGCTTTCGCAGTGTTTCCAACATATTCTTGACACCTTCCACGTCACCTATACTGGCCTGACCAGCATTCCAGTCGACGACGATGGGCCATTTCAAAGCGTTGGGATTCTTCGTTCCGAGATCGTGTATTGCCGATACCGATTGTGGAGTTTCAGAACCGGTGGGTGTAGACGGATGAGCGGAAAGGAAGAGTGAAGAAGCCGAGATAGCGCTGTTTTGTTTACCCACAGGAGAAACGAAATCGACGATCGTCCGGAGTTGATCTCGGGTCGGAGGAGATTCGACAACTTCGAGTTTATAATCTAGAGGAGGAGAGGAAGGTTTGTCTGGAGGAAAAGGACCTGAGACTGCTGATCTTAGCAGATTGAGGGCTTTTTGGGAAGGTGGGGAAGATGGGTGATGGCTGTTTTTTCAAAAGGTTTAGAGGGTCATACCTAATAAAGGTGAATATACATACAATATTGTCAGTTCAGTCTAAATAGGACCCGTAAATTTCAGAATTTCAGTGGTTCAAAAAAGCATGAGAAGGGTGAACGTCATGCGTACGGCGGCTCTGCGGAAAGCGGAAAACATTTTTTGAGCCACAAATGAGGTACGCTCTCTTCAGTTGAGTGTTAGCGGTGGCCAACTGCTCCACGATTGGGTACGAGGAAGAGCAGGAGCAGAGTAGTCAAGACTGAAACGCGGGATAAAGTCCACGTGACACTGTGACACAATTTTGTCACTCTCCACCGTTCATGCACCAGTCACTACTCGGACTGTAAAAGAACCGCGAATTTGTTAACCATCTACACAAAATGCCACAGCGCATCAACTCGAGTGCTACCACTGAATTGTACGAAAATCTTCGGTCAAGATTCGGACCATCGGCATTTAAACCGCAGGATGTGAATGCTATGATCACTTCTGCGGACAGAGATATCGAGGATTATGAGGCGGAGGTTGTTCGTCTTCGTGCTCGGATGGCTTATATTCAAATGCAGCAGCAGCGATTGGAGGACTATAAAGTTAAATCGAGTGCATTACTCTCACCCATTCGCGCAATCCCAAACGAGATTCTCGCTGGGATCTTCGACTATGTCTGCCAGGAAAACCTTTTGCAGGATCATCCTTGGCCTAGTGCTACCAGTGACGATGAAGACGATGAAGACGATGAAGAGTCGGATGGTGAGGAGGACGACGCCAGTGTAAACGAAGATGAAGACTCCGAGGACGAGGACGAGGAAGATAGCAGTGATGTTGGGGATAGGAACGATGCATATAGCGATGACGAAGAGGATCTGATAACCCAGCTCTCTGCACCCGCGGTCACCTACCTTCCGACTCTAGTCATTAGCGCGGTATGCTACCGATGGCGGGAGCTTGCACTCTCACTCCCTTCCTTGTGGTCTCGACTGAGAGTCGAAATTTCTACGAGTTCCAAAAGGTCACGATCCCCGGTCAGCTTAGCTGCCACCTTGGAACAATTCCTCCAGCGATCCGGTGATTGGCCGTTGGCGATTGTGTTGCACATAAAGGGCCGCTTTATGGAAACCCCTCATACTGCTCTGGTTAATCTCGCCGCCCACACTCATCGCTGGCAAATATTCGAGTACGCGGGACAGCATACACTCACGCACTTCGATATTCTCGAAGATTCTCATTTCCCAATTCTTTCTAAATTGTATCTCAACGCGGACTCGAGAGCAATTCCACCGAGTGACCTGATCCGCTTTCAGAATGCTCCCAAACTCAAAGTACTCGCCACAGACCATCTTTTTCCGTCCAAAATCCCTCACGATGAACTTGTTTCCGCAGAGCTGGGCATCAATTCGCGAGGTGACATGGAGCGAGTTCTTCAGTCATGCCCTTCGCTCAACTCTCTGGATATCACTCCTTTACCTCGCTTTCGAAGGCCCAAAAGTTCAGTGTCCCCAAGTACATGGGCCAATATATCTTCGCTTGACATTAGAGAAGATACGAGGGGCGATTTTTCCCAGATGGTCTTTTCCTCCTTCAGCTTTCCCTCCCTCTACAATCTCCGAATCAGGCTGCTTAACAAAAATATCTCCAGACTCGAACTTGACTCGTTCATCTCGAAATCATCCTGTCAAATCACTTGCTTCACCATCGACTATTGCTCCCTTTCCGATACAAATCTCATCGCCGCTCTCCGTCTCATGCCCCAACTGAGGGAGTTCCAGATCAACGATCATGACGAAAAGGTCAAACAGACTCCCATTACCTCTCGACTCTTTTCCAGCTTGCAGGCGGGGTCAATTACAGCTCTCGTACCAAAGCTTCAAAGTCTTCGCTTGATCGGGTTGTCCAGCGAGCAACCTTTCGATCACCGTGCTTTTCTCAATATGATCTTGTCGCGGTGGACTCCCGATCCTAAAGTGGTTGACCGAGCGGAAGTTGACTGCTTGCGCGAGGTAGTGGTGAAGTGTGTTGAGTGGGGGAGGGATGCAGAAGAGGTCTACAAACCTCTGCGAGACTTGAACAAGCTGGGATTAAGAGTGGTCGTTGAGGGACGTCGCTGATTGGTCTTTTGTTATTATTTTATCATTTCCTCGTGGCCTCAGTGGCGGTTTCTGTCATGGATGAAAGTGTGTACGCAAAACGTTCTACTCGTACTATTATTGTGATAAGCGCCCGTCCTTTCCCAGCGCCTGAAAAGTCAATACGATGTTTTTTTTTTCAATCATGTTTTTCTCTACCCGCCATGCCTAGTTCGATCCCCTCTGCAGCCATACCGATAAACACGACTGTCTCTCCTGATTTACAGCCATTACCTCCAAGAACGTTAGCCGACGTTCGAGACCAAGTTGCCCAGGAAATCGCTGCACGAATGATGAACAAGGCAGAGCAGCACGACGGTAAGAGGCTTCAATTCCTTCCCTTTATGTTTCGTTTCTTAAATTTTTTTTGCTCAACTTTAAACAACCAGTGAAGGCGTTAAAATTGGAGTCATGATGACCTTTTCCAAACGGGATGACGTTGGGTTCTTGCAGCAAATCGCCAAAGCTATCCAGGACAGCTCTCTTCCTGATTATTTATTCATCGTTGCTACGACTGGACCTCCCGTAGACTCGAGCAGCAATTTTGTATTCATTTGTGGGTCAGACGAAGGTTATGTCCACCGCGCGACTCTTTTGATGTCCGCCAAGTTTATTGGAAGACTCGGTGGACTGCAGAACCAGCCTGATGTTTATTGTATCATAAGCGTTAAGGATATTGGGTATGTATGTCAAGTAAACTCGTCTCTGAACCTTTTCTTCTTTTTTCATCGTTTTCTCGATGGTTTTTTAGGTATACCTCGGGATATGACGAAGCGGCTCTATGGGACGTTGTGAGAAAATCCGCTATGAGGCCTATAGATCCTCTAGTACCACCTTCCGGATCCCAAGGAATAGAAGCATTCCTGCTAGAAGTCCGCGCCAAACTCCAACGTCTCGAGCCTCACCAAGCTCACGAAGAGCTACGAGAGCCAGAAGTCGACGCACCGACATTTCTAGTCGACATTCGCCCTGCAGCTCAGCGGGACGAAGAGGGTGGAATCGCAGGTTCCCTGGTCATCGATCGGAATGTCCTAGAGTGGAAATTTGACCCTCGGTCTGCTTCGAGGTTGAATATCGCGGATCGATATGATCTCCGGATCATTGTGTTCTCTCAGGATGGAGATTCTTCGAGCCTTGCTGCGTATTCGCTTCAGCGGCTTGGCCTTTTGAACGCGACTGATATCATTGGAGGGTATCGTGCTTGGAGAGAGGCGAGGCTTCCCATCGATATCCCTATCAAGACGAGTCGTTCTTTATTATCCCTCAATTAGCTTGCCAGGGAACACTCGCTCTAGTACTTCGCGAACATTTACGCTCATAACGAATTCAAATCACTGTAGCGATATATATACAACACAACTTGGAACACGATAGCAGACCAAAAAGAAAAATGTACATGTCAATATGGAAAAAAAAACGAGCAGTTATGTAGAGATTAATACACTGTCTAGGGATATCAAATCACGAAACGAGAAGAGCCAATTGCAGATTCGTCCTCCTTATCTGGGCCCTCTTTATCTTTACCGTCAGGTATCCGACTCTCGTCGTTGGTTCCAGTGAGATGGTCCTCTGCCGCAGTATCGGACATCTCCGGCACAGTACCAGCCCTATCCATCCCACCCAAAGGTGTGCTCTTGAAACGAGCACCTTTCAGAGAAGGCGTGGTCCTGATACCGGTAGGTCCACTGACAGATTGAACGGCGCTAGAAGTAGGGGTTCCAGAAGGTAGTACTATGGCGGGCGAAACGGCACCTGAAGTTCCGATTCTACGCTTCCGGTCCAACAGAATTGCCTCAAGGGAAGCAGCAGGAGAAGCACTGCGAGATCCAAGAGGGACCGCACTGGCGACTTTGGCGACAGGGGACAAGATTGTTGGCAACCCTGGAGAAATCTTTACCGCCTTCGGACTAGGAAGCTCCAACAGAGACGACTGGATAGGAAACAGCGCGTCGGGAGGGAAAGAATTGCTCGAGGAATCAGAGCTATGCTGTTCGACGATGACAGAAGGGGGACCGCGGATTGGATACTCCTGTTCGGCTTCGATTGGAGTGCTGGCGGTAGCCCACTGCTCCACATTGGAATGAGATTTGGTACGAGGTAGGGGAAGAGCAGGTTCGAGATCGTGAGAAGCTGTCGGAATGGAAGGTCCGCGACCAGGGCTGATGGATTCGCGGGGACTTGGAGGGGCACTTCTTGACCTAAGAAAATTGAATCCCTTCAAAGAGAGCGGCTTCAAAGTAGGCTTGGCATGGATGTGGCTTTCGTTCGAAGGCTCAACGCTATTTGAAGCTTTGACCTGCTCGGGTAGGATGACTTTAGGTGGAACGTATGGATCGCCGTGAGCTCCCTGAGGATCGAATTCGTCGTAGATTTCTTCTCCAATTAGCTCTATGTGAAAGACATCAGTCACGTGAATTCGGTTGAAAAAAGGAAAGCCCTTTACCCTCAAGAACGTCTTCCAAAGTAATGATACCAAGTGGACTGATAGCCGTGTCCAGACCTTGTAGAAACTATTTTACAGCTCAGCGGGGACTCCGGTATATCACTCAAAGAATCATACCTCTTCAGCACCCTCTTTAGCTAATACAGCGTCCGCTGGCATGCCTGCATTCGCGGATATCGTTCAGCGAACCAAAGTGGATACGTAAAAATGAGCCACATACTCTGTTCCAGATTTGAGAAGGACGTCATGCCCGCTGCAGCACGGGGCATATGAATGCTTCTACCTTTGGAACGGCCGTCATTTACGTTTGAGGTATTGGGCTCCTTGTCGCTTTGCGTAATTTCAAAATGAGCAGGATCAAGACCAGCAAGCCCATGGCCGTTGGATTTACTGAGGCTGCGACTCGGAGAGCCGTCGCTCTTGAGAGTAGCTTCGCCGTCTTCGGAACCTTCTTCAATGTCCTTGATCTTGGGCCTGCGACGACTAGACTTCTTCTGGTTCGTAGACGCTTTCTCTTTGGACTCATCATCGCTGGAATCGGACGAGTCACCCATGACGCGCGAACGCAAACGTTGGGTGAGACTGTGTTTGACGACTTTCTTCACGCTCGCAGCCTAAATCGTTCTGTCAGAGACCGCTAAAACGAGAGAAGATTGAGAGCACATACTTTTTCTCGACTGAAGCGACTTACGATGGCCACTAAAGAAAAAAATTAGTGGAAATTAGTTATATTTAGAAAAGCTATTACTATGTGAGCGGCCTTCCTGAAATTTGTCGAGAATACCCAACAAGGATTCATTCTGCGGAACAAAAAACACCTTATTGAGGGGTATATCTCGTAGAGGGACTGATTCTAATTCATAAAAGAGCCGATGAGCGGGATGGGAAAAAAACATTCAACGGAAATACACGTACTCTGTGGATCGAGCAAAACGCATTGCTTGACTAATAAAATGCCCAAAATCTTCTTGACCAATTGCGTGCGTGCCCGACCTCTGCCGTCTACAACGCCTTGACCATGCACCGGAACCTCGATCTCCTCATAGACGGGAACACGACTGTGGCCAGTCATACAGATCTTTCTCAAAAGATCATAGTCGAGCTGAGAGTCGATTGAAAGCATGAATACGTCTTTGATAGGCGTCATTGCCTGAAAAGTTCAAGATCGGAGCTTCAAGTAAGCGCAACAAGAGCTTACCTGCCTCACGACTTTCTCTTGCAAGTCCAGAGTTGCCCCAATGATCGTCACAGTATCGATTTTGAGATCACCACCGTGTGTTGCCAGAGAGGAGTGCATGGCAATGAGCTCTTTTAGTTCTGGAGTGGAAATAGTTAGTCAACGCCTTTTCGCTCAGAAAATTGATACAAACCGGCTCTTCGATAGATGATCCCATGGTGCGGCCCCAAGACGAATTCAAGCAGTTTAGCGACAGGCCAGGAGATGATACCCTGATCAAAAGTTAACGCTGAAAGTTGTGCGACACGAAGAAGACATTTCACCCACCAAGCCATAAATCACAACCTTTGTGAATCCAGCCATCTTTGCGCCCAAGTACAAGCCATGTCTAGTGAAAAGACTTTGGGGTATGATTTCCGAAAAACTACGAGGGGAAAAGTTTTTAGTTAAGCGGCTAGTTCATGACCAGAAGAAAAATCTCATGTCAGCATGATAAATGGGCAAAACCCACGCAGTCTATGGACTGCCAGGATCAGAAAAATATAAAGCGACGCGTGACGTCACGGACCATACTCCAGCATATGATACGGTCGCCTAGAACGCCAGCGCTCATTTGACGCGCTCGTAACATGCTTTTTAGTGCAGGTTTCATCGAAAACGATATCGATCTCATTTCGCGAGTATGCCCAATTTAGCCTCGGCATGCAGATTTGACATATACGATGCTACGATTAGGGTTCGATAGAACTCACATGACAATGAGGGTCGTAGAGACTACAACAGACTGAACCCCGCCACCTAAGACAGGATCGCTGATAACGGGTAGAGATTCGTTCACAATCATGTTAGCCAGCAGTAGAGTAACGAGTAAAAGATGGCCGTTTTCGCGGATAGGTTTGATCTTGTTCGCGTATTCCCGCTGTTTCCTGGATAAAGAAACGTCAGACCACTGAAATAAAAGGAAAAAAAGGGAGCACTCACGACGTGCCGCTAATTGCAAGTACATTTAGTTGAGTTTCATCCAAGCTCATATAACCTAGTGTGAATGTCAGCACTCCTCTGCGTCGGTTTGTGAATATGCCTCTAGACTTTCCTAATGTCAAGCCGGCGAATAATCCGGAAAGAAGAACACATATCGGTATAAGGATGCCAAATACAATCTTCTCATCGTGCTCGCTGAGCTTCCTTCTGACGAAGCTGTGCGCATTTGTGATTTCGAGACCATCGTGACTGGATTGTGGGTGCCATAGGACACGAAAGAAATTGAAGACATGGTGCAAGCCTAGTGAGAGAGCTGTATACAATAACCGAGAAGAATGTCTATAGGCCAGACCGGGGACAGGTACCATTCGAGTTGGAAGTAAGAGGCGTAAGCGGTGGGAAAATATCCGTTGGCGCTCGGACCCTTATAACTGCCACGTGTTCTCAATCCCAACTTCGAACGTGCGCAAACATTTGCAAAGTGAAAGCCAGTGGCTGTTTATAACCAAAACAAGCGTATCGGGGCCCAAAAGCAAGGAAGCTT
This sequence comes from Collybiopsis confluens, assembly GCA_013368555.1. Classification (NCBI taxonomy): domain Eukaryota; kingdom Fungi; phylum Basidiomycota; class Agaricomycetes; order Agaricales; family Omphalotaceae; genus Collybiopsis; species Collybiopsis confluens. Next base: position 17,312 of record JAACJN010000091.1, on the reverse strand, counting down.
GACGCTTTCGGCATCTCGGCATCTTTTCCGGCATCATCTCGGCAATCCCCATCATTTTTATTTTTCCGACTGATGTACACACTTTCACGAGAGCCCGGGGCGGGCCACCATTCGATCCTTTCGATTCTCATACGTGCATATAACACAATTGATTCTCCGTTGGTAAAGAATCATACTGCACTGGAAAGACCAGTGCTAAAGTTGTTACTTCCGCACATGCTAAACAAAGGCCAGGCTGTCTTTATCTTGTTGCTGGGTAGGCGTTTGAAAGTTCATCATGAAAAGATATGCTGTACTAACCCAAATTATATTAATATTGTTAGGGTGCTTGGGGATGTTCTACTGGTGAGTAACACAGGACATCTCATCGAACACCGTTTTATTTCATCCTATTAGATATATCGATGTTACCGCATCTGGAATTCAAACAAACGCATTATTATTCTTCCGGTTATATGCCTATTAGGCGCTCCTGGTAAGGTTTGATGTGGCGCGATTGACATTTCTTTCAGCCGTCTGGCTCTACCTCACGATCTCACGTCAAACACCTGTTATTATTATGTTTAACACTGAGATAGTCTATTTATTCGTTACAAGTTGGCAGAGAATCTTCTTCTAACGGGAATGATCGGTGAGTGGCTCTTCACCCTCAAGCTCTACCCCATCAAGGAGCTCTAAATTGTTGTGGCGCTGTCTCCAGCGGGCAGACTATGGTGGCTGAACAGAAGGACCCGAATACTCTTTCCGGAAGTTGATCAGCCTCGTCGACAGAGTTTAGTAGTCGGGATCATGTTAGTGTCTATCTTCTGGATCATAATATCATCGCTAGTTCTTATACGGAACAACTTACCAGGCTGGAATCTGCTCTTATCGTCCCCCATGATGTTCTTATTAGGGATTGTAATTGATCATTTCATTAGCCTCAAAGATTTCGGCTTCGTTATCTTTGGCCCCTGCATTTTAACTCAAACTGTCGTACGTGATTCACAAAGTACCAATTTCAGGTGCTACTATATACTTATAGTTGCTTTCTTTCAGGCGATAGCGTCAATGTTGATCATCGTTCGCGTAGGCTTCGAAGTTGATGAACCCAGCTCTGATGTTGTAGAGTCCTGTTCCACCAGTCCAGGCTTCGAGTAGTCAAAGGGGTTGCAACAATTTTGGACCCGAAGTAGCTTTGGAAAACCATATTGCCGCTCAGCACGGCAATAATGGCCAAACAATACACCCTTTTCGGCTCAAGTACGACCATATTAGAGATGGCCATGTCCACACGAAGTCCGTCAGGGAGGGATTTAATGACTCCAAGAGATAACAGCTACATAGTTGGAGCCGCAGTACGGGACTTCGGCCTTTCGTTGCAGGGACACTCGACGGGATGATGGGATTTGGTGCACGGCGATTTGTATTAAGGGAAGTGATTTCTACTCAAGAGATCGTGTCCCAGATTCGACTTGAAGTTCTGTACATATCTATCTATCAGGGCGAAATCCGATACCTGTCGACCTGTTTGAGAGGGCTGTTGACCAAATACTTATACGGTAAGTAGGCGACACTCAAAATCGACGAATGTCACCTGACAACCTTCCAAACGGAAATTGACTCAAGTGTCCAAGAGGTTAGCTTTGTTCGGAAGCAGATGAAGAATTGAATGAGTAGAAAATGTAGCATGATTCGCGGTAAATCTGAAACTAGTCTCTCAAATTGACAAGAATTCCACTTTTTTTGTGGTAGATCAAGTCTAATTAATACTCTTTGACCCAAATTGCTTCATCACAGCTGTGGACGCGCACTTGCCGCTGTGCTGGCATCTGCCAAATGAGACCGATCAGTGGCTGTGTTTCCCGATTAGGCTGTCACACTGGGTCAGGTGACGTTTGTCGATTTTTTAGTTGTCGTCCCTTATCACGGTAGCGCTCTTACTGGTTCAGTGTCCTTCTCGGCTTTCGCCGGCAATACATACCTTTGGACGACAGAAAGGGCCCGTCTCCACTACCGACCTCGACCTCGAAATTGAATATTGAATATCAAATTCGGGGTAGATTGGTGAATGAAAGTCAGCTTGACTGGAACATGTGGCATGTAGCCATTCGCCCTGTTACGTTAGTGGAGCCAATGGTAGCTCGCAGGCTAATTCAGTTTTTATATATCCTGTATGTACTCACTTACGTGCTAATGGCCTTAAAGTTCTACCAGGCAACCAGGCTTGCATTAGTTTCATCAAGAAAGCACGGGCTAACCAAACACATCTTTAGTCGACAGCTGTCGTGATAGCGGGTTTCTATAGATCTCTATGAACTCTCGCAAACTGCGTTAGGGTTGGAAGACTTGCTATTCCTGCGCTACGGCCGTCTTGTTCGCTGTCAGATGGACTTGAACGCTTCAATTATTCAATGACAACACCCCACCCTAGTTTTGTGTGTAATAAGAGGAGAAAATCCGACACGTAGGGGATTACTCTTCCTCCTCGCTCCCCCACACGGTATTCTAAGCTGCAGACGATTCGTTGATTATCAAATGTCTACTGGGAGTCTACAGGATATTCACTGCCGTACTTCATTAACGCCATGGTGTGTATGCCAATTGCGCCCTTTTGCATACTCAGACATCTCAACTTCCTTTTTGACATAGGTGGAATGTACGTGTTACGGTGAGCTTCGTTCGTTGGCTAGTACAGCATTATTTCCTCACTCCCCCGTCTCTTTCAGGAGCGTACACTGTTCTTTTTGGCCTTGCGACATGGGTTCTACCCCGGAAATTCAACGTTCCTGCTGTGAAGATATTCTTTTTTCCAGCCATCATAGCTCTATTCCTCTTCGCCACTCTGAGCATAGCCTTTAATCTCATGGTTGAAATGAATAATATTCTGGCTCTTAGTGGAGTAGACAAAAGGCCACGGCTGATCACTGCCGCAGTGTGAGTCACCAATCCCGAATCTTGCACAATAGTACTAATCGATTGCCCTTGCCTTGACAGTTATATCGGCGAGGTTACATTTGCGCTCTCGGAGTAAGTTTACAAGACCGCAAATTCGTCTTAGATGTGGCTGATATATGTATGAGGAAGTATATTGGGGGATATGATCTTGGTACGTGCTGTCTTGTCGATGATTTTTCCCATTCTGACTGAATTTTAGTTTTACCGTGTATATGCTGTATGGAGGTTTCGAAAGAAAACTCTTTTACCGCTGCTGGTAATTTTGTTCGTTGCAAAAGGTGCTCACTCACAAAATACTCTCCTGTTTTTTGTTTTATTTAATCACTTTCATCCTCCACCGCCTCTAGTATTTGAGATCATCGTGGTCGTCGCATCGATCCACATATATCTACCGATCAAACTGGCATTTAGTTCTCGAATCCTCACGTTGTACCGGGTATTTGTATACATTTTTTCGTTCGTCAATGCTTTTGCAAACCTTTTGATGACTGTCATGATAGGTGAGTCGACTTGATTTGTTCGCTTCTGCCGAGTTTTTTCTGCTTACACTGAGTGTTAGCTGGCCGAGTCTGGTGGATCTCCCGACAATGTGGTTTGAAACTTCGTTGGTATCATAGAGTCGTTGCCGCCGTGTGCGTTGAAAATTTCAAATGACCACCACTGAACGATCCCAATAACGTTTCTATCCATAGCGCGGAGTCTGGAGTCATCTACCCACTTTTCCTCATAATAATGGGATCAATAAACGTCACCTCACTGAAGGCGCCAAAACCAACCACTCTAGGGGTCATTGCTATGGTATGTGCAACCATTTACATACGAACGATTTACATAGGAACGAGTGCGACATCTAATTGAAAAAACCCAATCCACAGGGCTTAGGTCCTACTTTGATTGCCGTACGGGTTGGGTCAGGAAGTGCCTATGACGATGAATCATTGCGTGCAGGTCAAACATCGGAGATTGTACTATCGACTGTCCTTGAATCTCAGCGCCCAATTTCGGAATTCCGAGATACTTCGGATATCGGTACTTACCAGAAAATCACCCGGCATGCGTAATGATCGTATCGACCAACCGCCAAAAAACCACAACAATGAGACAAAGATATTCGGCATGTTGTAGCGAGTGCCACTGTTACATCTATCCCACGAGGTTTACATACTAGATTCAGAGACAGATTGCACTTACTTACAATGAATCGATTTACAGCCACTGGGAGGATTTTTGCAGTAGCACTGCCAGTGGTAGCCGTTTGAGAACACGGACAAGCAGTCTCCGGCATCGCCGCTTCGGCGCCCATTTTCCAGCCCTCTGAAGTTGAACCACTCCATCTCTGCACTGCCCCATCATGGCATTCAAACGTTACCAACGAACAGAGCCACATATGGTGACACTTGTTCAATTAGAGAGGGATGCTCTGATCAACTTATCAGCAAAACCAGTATTTGTCCACAGCGCTGTACAAGCACAATTCAGTGTTGTACAGGCTAGCCTGTACAAGCGCTATTCAAAGATTCAATTCAAATCTGACAGGTACTACGCGTCAAAGTGTGTCATCAGGCGGAGGCGTAGAAATATGCATTGCACTCAGAAATGTGATAAAATACAAGTAGTACGTGCTTTCAAGAAAACCAGTATACTACAGGAGAAAAGCAGGGGGCAACTTTGTGTTTTTGTTCTTGAGCAGATACTGTATGAGTATTGACGTCCTAGTGGTTTACGAATAAATACCAATTCATATTGTCCTGAATTGGAAATCAACTGAATAGTCGTTGTACGGGACTGGTTGTACGGGATTGAATAGGCGTTGTGCAGCGCTGTACAACGCTGTACAACGCCTACCTGTTCTGCTGATTTAAACATTTCCGCTCGGGTCGCCCTAGCTTCCGCGTATATTTGACAGAGGGATATACTTAAATACGGTAGTACCGGACTTGAAGGTCATCGGAGGTCTAGTGGCAACAATGTCTGCATCCACTTGCCCCACGAATAATATCTGTTTCCCTACAGATGATTTCCAGCATTTTCTCGCTACGAATGTAGTTGTCCCGGTTACTGTGAGGAAAATAAGGCTTCAATTCTCTGAAAGCTGACGACTAAATGTTTATTCATTTAGCTGGATTTACTACTATACGGTGAGCTATGCATTACTTACAAACTGAAGTCCAATCCTTGTTATCCAGGCATTTTTGTAACGCTCTTCGGCGTGGCCGCAGCATACACATTTTCCGGAGGACATATACACCCGGAAAGCTGTATATCGTCGCAATACTCCTCTTCTTTCTGATGTCCACCTCCTCTGTAATACTGGATGTACTCTTTCGGCTTCTCGCGGTCTCTTCTAACCCGCCACTTGTCGCAAATTCCACCAATGTAAATGACTGGAGCGGCGAGATCAGCGTAACGACAGTCGAGATTGCGTCAAATTATATCGGGCTCGCTAGCGGGTATGTGATGCGTCCACTGGCAGGTTCCAGATGTGCTTACACGGGTGGCTATTTCGATAGGATTCTTGAACATTTGGTACTGGTGAGGGGCAACTTGTCAAGGAATGAATTCTCAAAATTCTTCATTGAGTATGGGCGTAGATACATCGATGCTACCGTATCTGGAACTCAAAGAAATATGCTGTCGCTCTTCCTACCATTGGTTTGTTAACTGCCATCGGTGAGTTATTACAGGCGTATTATAGCATCAGCATATGGCTTTATCATCTCACCATTCCTCGTAAAAGTATACTGGCTGAGACTCGTAGCGACCCAATCACAAAATGACTCTGTAAGCGAAACAGACGGTATATATCTGTTTATTGCGCTCGCTGAAGAATTGTTCTTGGTTGGGATGATTGGCAAGCGACTCTCTTTTTTCTTTATCTTCCGAGGGTCGGAAGTATAGAGTAAATCTCACTATATTTCCTTTTGCTAGCCGGCAGGATGTGGTGGTTCAATAGAGAAATCGAAAAAAGTCTTCCTGTTAGTAGGGCTTGTCGGCCTCGCCGACCAGGTCTCATTGGAATTATGTCAGTGCCAAAATTTCTCCCAAGTGGGCTACTTAATATGACACGATTTTATAATAAGACTTGAATCTGCTATTATAGCTCCAGTAGTGGTGATAATCATAATTGCCGCGTTATACAGTGGCAATCGCGACTTTGGATTAATCATGCTTAACCCTTGTATTGCAACTGAAACTTTCGTAAGTGCTACACTCCATTGAGCATATCTATTAACTCTTCACTTGCCTCGCAGAGTATTGCGTCGGTTCTACTTGTGATACGTGTTGGGATCTCAGTGAATGATGCCGAAGGGCCTGATGCTCAGGCTGCTCTGCAGTCCTCGCCGGTGGGTCGAGATGCGGAAACTCAAGCAATCACTGAGGATCATAGCACCATCGAAAATAGTCAGGATAATCAGGCGGTACAACCATTTCGACTAAAATATGAAAAGACTCAATAAATATGTAGTTTACGAATCCTCCTTGCTAGTAGCGATCCAAGTCGCAGCTTCCGGAGCCATACGGCCCGACTCTAAGTTTGGTATTATTTGTACACGCAATTGAATCCAAAAGAAGCGGGCAAAAACTTGGCTTGTCGTTGACCGTCACCGTACTCGACGTCTTTCCCTTCCACGACAATGTCCGCCGTGCCACCAACCTTCAACGATGTTGGAATTGCCAACCTTCCAAACCAGGTGAGCTCTTTGGCTACTGCGCATCGTATCATTTCTCTAAGGCAACTTCACAGCGACACAAAATTGTTGCAAAACGTGGTGCTCATTTCACAATCATGGTCGTTGGTATGTATGAACATATTTCAATGCATATTTCTAACCGAGATGTCCTGCTTAGGCGAGTCTGGACTCGGAAAAACTACTCTCATAAATACCCTCTTCTCTACCGAGCTTTCACCCGCGAAAAATTACTCTCGTCGGCATCACAAGCAACTTGACAAGCTCACAGAGGTTGAAATTATCAAGGCAGAGCTCGAGGAGAAACAATTCAAAGTCAAACTCACCGTTATCGACACGCCCGGTTTCGGTGACTATGTCAACAACAGGGATTCTTGGTCTCCTATTGTCGACTTTATTGACGACCAGCATGAAGCTTACATGCGTCAGGAGCAACAGCCGCAGAGGTCTGAGAAAACAGACCTCAGGGTGCACGCTTGCCTGTATTTCATCAGGCCAACGGGTCACACGTAAGTGGTTTGAGCTTAAATATTTTTACGCCATCTTACACGTATTGGAAGCCTTAAACCCCTCGATATCGAGATTATGAAGCGTCTCGGCACCCGTGTTAACTTGATCCCCGTCGTGGCAAAGGCTGATACCCTGACTCAAAACGACCTCTTCTTGTTCAAACAGCGAGTACGTGCATACTATATAACTTGTACTTGTTCTGGAGTTTCATGATTTTTTCACCTCTCTTTATCAGGTTCGCGACGTTATCAAAGCTCAGGGTATCCGTATTTATACGCCTCCCGTTGAAGCTGATGACGAGGGTGCGGAACATGCGCGTATACTTACTGAGGCAATGCCGTTCTCCATTATTGGCTCAACCGAGGATGTGCAAACTGCTGACGGAAGAACGGTCAAAGGACGTGAATATCTCTGGGGTGTTGCCGAAGGTCAGTCTTGCTTCCCTGTCACGGATAGGTTTTTCTCATCTTTCTCTAGTCGAAAACGAGTCGCACTGCGACTTCAAGAAACTTCGATCCCTCCTTATCCGCACCCACATGCTTGATCTCATCTCCACTACTGAGGAGTCACATTACGAGAATTACCGACATCAGCAAATGGAGACTCGCAAGTTTGGCGAGCCCAAGGTCAAGAAACTTGATAACCCCAAGTTCAAAGAGGAGGAGGAAGCTTTGAGGAAGAGGTTCACAGAACAGGTCAAAGCCGAGGAGGCGAGGTTCAGACAATGGGAACAGCACGTACGTGCCGTTTTTGTTAAGCCGTTAGAGTATTCCTCATCGTTAACCTGACATTTTGTGCCTTTGTTCCTCCCTTATAGCTTATCGCAGAACGTGACCGCCTTAACAAAGATCTCGAAATGGCCCACAGTGCCATTAAGCAATTGGAGGCCGAGTTGGATAACCTCCAGGGCGGTTTCAACCGTGGTTCAGGCAGGCGATAAAGTCATAGGACTTTTTTTCCCTACTGCTGTCTGAGCTGTTGACTGTTTGTATCTTATACCCGTTTTGAAAAGACTTTTTCTTCGTTATGTTCACGTACTGCTGATAGTGCCCTTGGGTTTTTTTCTTAGAAACTCGCATCCACTCTCCTTTATTCTGTTTTTTTTTTTTCGTTCGAGTCTAACGTATCTTGGAATAAGATTGTCATTGACGGTTTCAAATCATTCTACAAAATGCTAAAAAAGAAAGAAGTGGCAAGACCTTCAAAAGCAGTTTTCTCGTTGAGAAATGTTGTTATGGCTCTTCAGCATGATCCTTGCCCTCTTCCAGTTCTGGCTGATGCTTGTTTATCCAACTATCCACTTCCTGTTCGAGCTGATATTCCTCGTGCGATTGTACCAGTTGCGGTTTCTGCATACGCTCTGGTGGATAAATCACACCCGCCGCCCTGGTTGTCGCAGCAAGAGCAACACTCTCCCTGTGAATATCATAGAATTTGTCGATCCTAGCTTTCATCGCGGCTCTCGCGATCCCATCCCTCAACTCAAGACCCTTCGCGGATGCCTGATTGTGATCAATGAACCGAATGACAATCGGATTCTTTACGTCCCCTATGGCTCTGATCAAATCCATCTGATTCTCAATAACCTCGCCGGTATCTTTTTCAAGCGAGACGGAAAGTCGTCTGAGAGGGGAACTGTACGCGAGTACACGTTCCATCTTTTTGATGATCGCTCTAGCTTGCAAGCCTGCCCTGACCGTATCGTTCATCTTGTCCATCTTTGGCCAAGGGAACTGGGGAACTTGGTCGGCGTCAGCAGGTCGACCGAGGTCATCGACTTTGTAGATCAAGAAAGGGTGAGCATCCTTGAGTTTGTTATCCTCACTGTCCTGGTTCCCGTTCAGGAGCTTGCTCTTGTCATTGGGACCATACACCCTAGCTACCTCCTGCTCCCCGACGATTTTGAAACTTTCCACCAACTCATCGGCAAGCGGATACCAGCTCCCAATCGCAACACCAACCACACGCTTGTGCCACGGGATAGGCTCTTCCAATCCCTCCCCATTGATCCCTCTCCCTCTCTCCTTCTCATCGAACCTGACACCGATAGGTCCACCCCTGGCTCCAGCCATAAGTTGAGCCATCTCCGTAGCGATCGTCCTCATTCTCGTTACCCGCAAAGACCTCAGTCGACTCGCAAATGAAGCTTGGGCTTTCCTATCTTCAGGATCGACAGCAGCGAAGAAGGGTAAACCCTTGCTCAGACCTCGAGACAGACGAGCGATAGTCTTTGCGATGGGACGGGTAGAGACAGTGAGAGCGATAAGAGGTCTCCAAAAAGGTTCTTCTTTCATGAGCTCTATGTACTGCTTTCGCAGTTCTCGGATATCCATCGGTCCCGGTTCACTGGGCTTGAAGGGTGTTTGAGCAGGGGAATCTTCTTCGCTAATGACATCCCCTGAAGCGAATGTAGGTGGGCGTTCGGGAGCTTCGGGACTTTGGATGGATCACCGCTGTGTTCGCCTTTGACGATGGAGCTTCGAGCATCGGTTGCGCCTCGAGCCATGCGAGCGGTGGGAGGGACGAAACCTGATGCATGCTGAACAGGCTGAGCGACGGCGTTGTCGTAAACACCAGTGATCTCTGTGGGAATTTTGGCGTCGCGAGGCTGAGTGGCGGCAGAGACATTTCCGGTGAGAAGGCCGGATGTGAGAGTGGACATAAGCCCGTCAGTGCCCTCCTTGGCCTGACGCTCTTTCAGAGCCTTCCATTGTTCGATACGGGGAACCAAAGAATCGGAGTGGTGCTCATCGACTGTGTCTACTTGTCGGCGACGGAGTTCGGCGGCGACTCTGGAGAGCGGATGCGGAGAAAGGTGGTACTCTGGGTCGTGATGTTTGTCGGCAGGAGTGGGAGGCATGAAACCACTGGGATGGGCAACGGTACCGTCTTCAAACTCTACTTCGAATGGGACCTTATGCTGTTGAGTTTTCATCTCCGAGGCGAAACCCGTCAGCTTTTGCTCTTCAGATACGCGTGCGGCTACCGCGGAAGTCTGAGCCAGATGACGTCGAAACTCTTTCTTCGCCACGATCTCTTCCTCTTCAGATTCCTGACTGGCCACTTGCAAAGCGCTCTGAACGGTTTGCTGACCGACATTCCTGGCTGGGTTGTCATCGAGGTTCTGCAATACTTCCTGACGTTCCTGTTCAGAATTCCACCATTTCACCGATTTTTGGTTTTTAGGCTTGACAAAAGGCCACCGGGCGTTGTCCATGTACTCCAGACATTCAGCTGGAGGATTTGCCGAGTTGAACATGCGGATGACATCTTCAAAATCGGCGGTTCTGCAGACTGCGACGATGTGAGCTGGGTGGTCTTTGCGGCCAAGACCGTACTTGATAACGTAGCGGGATTCTAAGAGGAAGACAGTGTGGGGTTCGTAGGCGAACGCTGAAGGTTCTTCGTATGATTTTTCACCCGCAGCATAGTCTCCGCCGGGGAACCACTTGGAAGCGCGTATCTCAGTAGGCCGTGTAAAACCGGCCATATAGCTACAGATTGAATATCAAATAAGTTGGAATGTTAGTTTTTTTTAAAAACAAAAAAAAAAACATCTGAACGAGCCTTCTAACAGGGGTCAGCGCGCTGGTAAGGTCCATACGCTCCTCGCGTTCGGCTTTTCTGATACGGCGAATGACCACTTTGGCCGACTCTTTGGCGGAGGTCAGAGAGCGGACTTGGACGACATGGGGAAGCAGGGTAGACTGGGGCTGGCATCGTAGTTTGTTTGAGCGCAGCATCTAAGGAAGCAATGGTCGAAAGTAAAGGGTTGATTCCGTCATGGAATTTGTGGAAAATGTGGAGTCGCTTAAAGTTGAAACCTGTCATCCGGCCCGGGATCCGTGTACTTCTAAGCGCCCACCACCACTTATCCTAGAGGCAAGCACAATTGCTTGCACAATCCAGTGACTCTGAACTCGTGAGCAGGATCGCAGCGCTTGTTCATGCGAGAGCCAACCACTGTCACGGAAGGGCGTTCATCGTTGGGGTCTGTTTCTTGTCGAAACGCTATCCAGTGGGACTTCTGCATACGGTCCAGATTTGCTTCGAATCCCCATAGCTTGATCACCCAGTATCACTCGCTCATTTTCGACTACGGCAATCTAACTCCCGGCGGTCACACTGATCGCATCATGCTGCCCGTGTCTTCAATATCAGATTCTCAACAGCTATGCCAATCTCATAAAAAGGCGTTCGGTGTCAATCTCTCGCCCACGCCCTGAAATGTTCATCTTGCTACTGCTAAGCCTGCTCCAGCTTGAATTAGCATCTGCTCTCCCAACTCCCCAATCCACGAACGGTAGCAGTCCCACTCAAGTTGACTCGAATTCACCAACTCGGTCTACATCTGACATTTTCTGGAGCTGCATCACCACGATTTTCGCGTGCACTTGGGTAGCAGTCCATCCCAATGTACCTCCGTCTAACGCCTCCAATAGGCAACTCTTTTGGCGTCGTGTCAAAATTCTCGCTGTCGCACTCATTACACCAGAATTCATAATCATCTGGGCCGTAGTTCAACTACGGTCTACCTTATACGGTCTGAAGATGCTTCGCACATTCGATGCCTGTGAGTTTCATGACGTTTACTCTATCATTTTTCTAAATCTCTTCTGTAGGTAAACATTGGACAGTAGCTCATGGAATGTTCCTCGTCATGGGAGGCTTTGTGTTGGCCGACGAATCCGGAACGCGTTTAGAAGTGCTACAAGCAGATAAACTCAATAAACTCCTCAGCGATCACTTGATCACGCTCCCTCACATTCCAGAGTCCGAGATAATGGATCGGAGCAAAGGAGATGCATTGGCAAAAGCACTTGTTCTAATCCAAACTACTTGGTTTATCGCCCAGGTCATCTCGCGAGCGGTACTACATCTGCCTATCACTGAGCTAGAGCTGACCACGGTTGCCTTTGCTCTGCTCAACTTCCTTACGTATGCGTTATGGTGGAAGAAGCCGTTGGACGTTCGACATCCTATTGTCATCACTTTACAGTGTAGTCCGCAGCAAGCCGCTGCTCTTGACCTAGTGCCAATCTTGTCAGCAAGCTCCACTGGCATCCTCTCAAGCTATGACATTCCCCCTACAGCGACTTCGGAAGTCAACTTTGCGGACTCGGGTTATAGCGCAGATAATAGGCCTTCATCGACCGCGAGCCTAGGCGAAATAGAACCATCATCGGAAAACCTGACTCTTCCCTTGCACGGGCCTCATAGCCTTTTGGCACCGCTCACATCTAAAGTGGACACAACAGATATCCATGGAAACCAAAACAAACTGAAATCTCGTTCGTTTGTGTCATTCTCCTGGCATAAAGCCCTCCGCGCGCTCGGTGGATCGCTGCGCTCTTCTGTTCAAACGTGCTGCTACAGTCGAACCTCTTATAAGGCATACCCCCATATAGGCATACTCTCTTATAAGTCATACCTTTTCAGTGGAACCGACTCCGTTCGCGGGTAGTTTGACCAAAAAGTGCATACTCCCCCAATAAGGCATAAGTCATACGATTTTGGAGGGTTTCCCCCGCCAAAATTTTACCAAAAGGGCATACTCGATGCTGAGAAGTTCGTACTGTACTGTTCACTTCTTGAAGTCATACAATTTTTTTTCGACTAAGATGATGAAAAATTAATGATAAAATTTACTCGTCTCAGTGCTGCTTAAAACTCGATGACCCCCTCGTAATCTAGAACATATTCTGGGGTCATTCGGTCGTGCAACTCGTCTGGAGGAGATGAAATCTCTAGTAGACTCATCAATTACTGACTATCTCTCTAAAAAGTAGAATACCGTTGCTACGCTGCTTAATATTGTGTCTTTAGCTTCGGATTCATCATATTTACACCCTGAATGCCTTTTTGAGCCGTGAAAATAAATCTCTCCCTATATGCATACTCTCTCATAGGGCATACTTTTTGGTTGCTACCGAGGGGTATGCCTTATAAGAGGTTCGACTGTACTACATGTTCGGCAAATTGACGTCTGTGATCGCCCGTGCTCCATCACTTGGAGCTGCTTACATAACAATTCAACGCGAATTCATATTTCCAACGCCAAGGGACCCTACAGATGTAGATGTACACATCGATCACGTACCCATCGTTTATGCAGGTGTCACTCACCAATCCTACCAATCCGATGATATTGAGCATTTCGAGCGGAGGTTTAAGTCATTCCGTTATCTTTGGGCAGTTTTAAGACCTATTGTTCTCCCGACGATTCTGGAGATGTTTATTGGGACTGTCTTTGGCTCCATCCACTGCGCAGCCTGGACATTTCATTTTCCCTCGAGACTGGAACAAATTCTCTGGAGGACAATGTCCCTCTGTATAACGGTTATTCCGATGGCAATCATGATTGTGCAGGTTATGTGCCTGGTATTTCTGTTGGTAAGCTCCACCGTGGGGTTCCGCTACGAGTTGACGTTGAATCTCATTGTTCTTAGTTTACGTCCTCTTAATTACTTTCTTTCTCCTGTATACGTCGTTGCCCGGATGATCACGTTAGCTATGGCTGTTGTGCTTCTCAGGGAGCTTCCCGATGGGGCCTTCCAGGAGGTTCAATGGACATTGTATATTCCGCACGTTTAAAGACATCCCAAGTAGTATGTATTTCGATCTCTGGACATAATTTGGACTTGTACTTGTATAGAATAACACAATAAAAGAGTCGCCGATGTATATAGATAAGTATGTTCTGCGTTTGACCTTCCAAATTGATGCAGTGCTGTATTTGGTGTATATTGCTTGAGCTGGGAGTACGCGTATCCTTCACGCGACGTGGGGTCTTTGAACAGCTTCAATCGGTGCAATAGAACGTCCCGAGATTCCAAGGAGATTGGCGTAGAAGGATCTGCTTTGCGTGTATAAATGACAGAAATGGGGTTTAACGAACCGAAACAAAAGGGCTTGATACTATAAGAACTACTGCTTTCAATTCAATGCACAAACCTCCGAACCGTAATGTATGGATTACGAGTCCGGAATAAAATGGAGGATTCGTCCTTGTGGGTTTTGCATTTTCCCACGCGTCCGTATATAGCAGGAGTTTCGCCTAATCCGGAATTTTTTGCCCAAATATGGATGTGTCACATCCGTTATTGTTGGCGTTTCGTCACGGCATGATGTGACGGCCCGCACTGCGCTTCTCTTCTTACACTCGACGCGTATCCGTCGCAACCTTTGGGGGATCCAATGTTTCACACGTGATGCGAGCATTATATTATCAAAAAATACATAAATATCGTTGTGGATATGGTACTTCTCTTTGTACCCGCACTCGTTGGCCAACCATCCCGCCGACTTGGATGACATTTGGACCCGCCTCTTGTACACCTTTTTTTCTGTTCCACTTTTTATTTATTTACCCACTTGAAGCACAAATCGCACAGTCCAAAATTAATTCCTTACTCTCTCATGCGGGAATTGTCACGCTGCGACCTCCTCAACCTTGCATTGCACTCGTCCCCCCCGTCACAGACAACACGTTCAATCATATTTGTCCACAGCTTTCAGCATCGCCGACGTTTGGACTTTCAGCCGCAGTGGTTCGTTGCCTGTTCAGCTATGCGGTACCCTGGGCCCTGCTATTGGTGCGATACTCGGTTTTCATTCCAGTCCATGATTCCCCACTCTTTTTTCTTCTTTTTGCTTATTTTATTATTATTTTTTCCAGCCGCGGTCTTGATTTCATCACTTACTCTGCTGCTTATTGTCCCAATCTTTCACCTTTGTTGCGCCGCATCTTTGCTTTGGCTGGTCCCTCTATTCCTGCTCATTTCATGTCCCCCCTGTGCTTTCAACTCTCCTCAAGCTGCTCACTGACTTGAAATCCGGTCCAAGCATATACATCTCGTGCTGGCAACTCTCTAGTGACTCAAAAGTGCCTCTTAGACCAATACGCCACCTCTAAAACTTACCGAAGACTTGTTGGTCATGATGCGAAAAATTTTAGATTTCATGAATGTAAGATGGTATCTCGGTAAGCTACGAATAATGTTCTTCTCTTGATAAAACAATGACGATGCATTATTTCTTTAGGCGTGCCCTTTAACGACACCAATTGGCGACTTGGAATCATCGAGCGCGGCAAACAAGTTCTTGGTGATTACCTTTTAGGGTTTCAAGCTGCCAATGAACCGGATTTGTACGCTGGTCATCTACACCGGAATAGCGTACGCCATCCTATTTTCCCCTATATGTCTAATAAATATTGATTTTTCCCTTGTCAGTCCTACGCTCCCGACAATTACCTAAGTGAAATGCAAAGTTTCATTTCTGCCATCGATGCTCAACAGTCACATTCAAAATCTGAACTGCCTCATTGCGCCTAACCTGGCAACGGGAGCTTGGACGCCAGAAATGGTTTGGGACACGGGGTTTGTCGATGTTCTTCAGTCGAGTTTGCCTTATCTATCTGTTGAGCAGTGCGCATTTTGTTCTGATCGCTGCACCCTCTGACACATTACTCACACTCGTTCCCTCAGTTATCCCACAGACAACTGCTTTGCTCAATTTGGCAGTAGTACCCCGCAAGATGGACAGACCAAATTCCCAAACTTCCTCAACCACACCTCCCATCAGCAAACTCGCACATGTATGAGTGGTATGAGAGGCATAATGGTATTTCCGTTACACCGCAACATACTCTGATCATACACTGCCAAGAGGTCGGATGATCATACGCCCGGCATACTCTGCTCATACACCGCCAAAAGTACGGCTGGTCATATATTCAACATACCATTCTCATACCTCAGGCATACGTGATTGAGTCCATTCAAATTAATACTATATAGTGGTTACTCTTCGAGCACTTGCGCAATATAATACTGATTAAGAACATCTATCAATTCAGGCCTATTCAACTGACCGTTTTGTCCCTTCTGAGTTATCCCGGTAAAGATATCACCAGTTCGCTGGATGATGTCCGTCAACGTTTTAACCTCATCTCTGAGAGCCTCATTATCCGCAAGAAGTCTGCTGATCTCAGTATTGTGGCCTAGGGATGTATCGCTACCAGAGTGTGATTGGTTCAGAGGCGTATCTGTGCTTGCCTGGTCATCTGCTCGCAAACACAAAAAGTCAAAAAAAAAAAAGATTTGTCGAGGAAAATCAGTCTAGCTCACCACTATCCGATTTGACTGTCTGAGAGCCTGATGACTTGCCCAATTTTTCCTTATTCTTATATTCCTGAAAGGCCCGTATATTTTTGTAATAGGCGTAAGATTCTACTTGAGATTCTTCTAAACCTAATTGATACAACCTACGCAAGGTTCAAATTGTTCAGAATGTGAATATTGAAGCAATGATAAGCAGAACGCACTTGTGTAAATTCCGATTGCCTGTCTGTGAAAATCCCCGAAGATGAAGTTCATCTTCGCTAGAAGCACCTGAGTTGTTGTGCTCATCCTCTTCGTCATCCACTTTGTGCTTCTTGTTGGGAGGCGAAGCAGAAGCAGACAATCTTCGTCTGGTAACTTGACGAGAAATTTCCAGGGAGTGCAGAGGTGAAGAGGGTATGTAGGGTGAAGAGGATCTGGCACGAGGTCCTATGCCTTTACGAGACCGAGACATGAGAGTGCAAGGACAAGAAATTTTCAGTCCGTCATAGTGAAAACTTATTAGATTCTGTACCCTCGCATTTGAACACCATACATGTATACCTAGAATAAAATTTCATTTGCATGGTAATCGACATATTTATTGATATAAAATAGTTTAAATAAATCAAGAGACTGGTGAAATCTAAGTTCAGATGGAATAGGCCGAGAACCGAATACAGGAATTAGATGCACACCACGCACAAGGGAATCCAGATGGACAACTGCAAGACACGGGCTCTGCTGCTGACCTGCTTGGTCATAAAAGGCAGGCCGAACGATCCATAAGCCTGTCTTTGGATCCCGTCGTTGACCGTAGGTGTTGTACCAATGTACCAGCGCACATGAATAGACCTTGTTCCCATATTCGAAGGAAAAGAAAAGAAGAGCTCGAGCAGCACTGAGGCCTTGAAATCCAGGTTTCTCATCGTCAATAGTTGCCAGAACGCAGTCGCGCCGTTCTGCACTGTACCAGGATGGAGTACAACGAATTCTCTCTCGTTTCATTCCACGGATTCCGGAATTATCACTAGGGGCGTAGAATACAGCGACTGCGGAATGGTACACATTG